>OVAN01000748.1:7556-51161 GCA_900406275.1 Anastatica hierochuntica | reverse complement strand
AATCTGAAAACGATTTGTTCTTTAAGTGTGGCACAGGGTAAGCCAGCACCATGTGCACCTATAAACCAAGTCTATAAACAGGGTAAGCCAGAGACCTTCTCTGCAACTATATTCACTACTAAAGATAAGAGTGAAAATTAAAAGAGGACCCTCACATCTCCATGTCATACAAGAAAGTCGGGTCCTCCCATAAACACTTGAGAAACGGATGCAAACCATAGCTTCTAAACACTCAAGTCAGGTACAGGGTAAGCCAAAATCGCATCGCGCCTAAAACCTTCTATTTCACAGGATAAGCTGAATCACTTTCGCACCTAAATTTTTTGCTTTACGAACTTCTCGTTTCGCGCATAAACTCCTATTATCGATGGGGTAAGCCGAGATCACTTCGCGCCCAAAAATCTCCAAGGATCAAATCTTTAACCAGTCTCATCTTTTGGACACATCATGTCCGAACTACACTTATTCAAACACTCACGTATGAAGACGAAAACACCCGGGACAAATTCACCCATGGTAGTCTTTCTCTAATTCAAAAATCTAGGTAACATCAGCTCCTAAACCGGATTTTGTTCTATGGCATCTACCCAGCAGAACCAAACCAAAAAACCGACCTAGTATCCCCCACCAGATCGGTCCATGATANTAGGGGGGGGGGGGGTGCAATTGTTGGTATGAAGTGGTATAAACCCATCGTTAGATGCATAAATTTAACCGAGAAGCTCACGTTCTTATAGTTTTATATAACTCCATTAACTTTGATTCTTTAATAGTTTGTCTCAATCTTTTTCGATCATCATGGGAAAACAAGTTAAGAGTTCTTATGTTGTCTTCTAGTAACGAACATGAGAGTATACTACAAAGAAATATAATGGGGCTAAGACCTCATAAAACAGTAAGATATTTATGTCTTTTCCTACAATTTGAAATACATTTTGAAAATCTGCTCTATATATTATCAGATGATTGTTATGAATGAGAAAGGTTTACGCTCACAAAGACTCTCTAGCTGAATTGAAAAATAATATACAATTTTAGGTGTTCTTAGGTTTCAAGAATCAGATGACATAACATGAAAACAAGGTAAGGGGATGGATCAGACCAAAGACAAAAGAAGTTTCGATGAGTCATCGACATATAAGGTAAAAGTCAGGTTCCAAAGAGTAGAAGGGACCGAGTCAGGATAGACTGAGAATGAAGGTCTACTGGAATCAAACATGGATTTACAAAATGAAATTGTACAGTTACATAGAAATCCTCATATACTTCCACCCAGCTGTGAGATTTCGTTATACTTCTTCCACCAACTTGAATAACGAATAACGCATACTTTTTTGGGTTTCTTGGAGTTAGAGGCAGAAAGCCACAAATGAGTTCTTATTTGAATTAAAATTCGTAGAAAAAAACTATAACAACATAAAATGACTTTTCATCAACAAAAATTAAGAAGTTAGGTTGAATTCTACACTTCTACAGCTTTTACACTGAGGACAAAATTCAGTGCTAAAATAAAGTTATGAAATTTTTTTAAAATTTTACATTTTAATGTACTTTTTGTCAACAAACGGACCACAACATGCCGGTTCGATAGCCAATTAACCCCACATATTCCCTCCACATTTTAATATACTTTGAAAACAAGTTTTGATATAGATTCTTAAATTAACAACTTTCTTCAAAATAAAAATAAATAAATTATACAATTTATTTAATACATTATCTAAAAGATTATCAAATACGACATTTACAAATAATATATGAAACCGATAAAGTTAGATTTTTCTTTGTTGAAATATATAAAATATGTTCTCTTATAGAGTTATAAACATATAAGTGTTTCACTAAAAGGCAAGCCAAAAAATTGTGTTCCTACACTGACAGCTTCAAAGAAAACTAAATGCTATATGCATAAACTATATGCTAAAACTATAATTAATCCATGCATTTGATTTGGTGAAACTATAAAACTATACACGAAAATTTGTAGTTTCAGTCTAGATCGTGTCTCCTTTGCTAAAACCACTCTCTCAGTAAAGAAACATCAGTTACCATATCCTATAGTTCTATCAATTTTTTATAACAGTCGTTGAGTTCAACATGACAAACCCAACGGTAGGTAACCACAACAGACCAATACCCTTTCGGCTAATCCACTTTTGGGAGATACTCGATATGTTTCCCGAGGAGATAATAACATGAATGGTTATGTTTCTGGTAGATAAGCATGTATTGTGTCATATATACTTTTAAATTAAACCAATAACTCCTCATATGACTACATTAAATATGTTGATATGTGATCCCCGATAAAACATTTATACAAATATATTATCCACCGTCGTTAAGCACCACCGGAGAATCTTGGATAGTGCGGTCGTAAGGAGACATCAAGGTTAGGGAACTCAATTGCTTTGAGACTAAATCCGCGCAGGGCAACCTAATTGTCTACTAAACTATGTCAATTAGAAGCTTTAACATCTCTTTTACAGCCATGTGGTAACCGTTTCCAAATTGGACCCATGAGTATTGAAAAACTGTTTAAAATAATTACATATGAATTTAGCATAACCAAAATTCATTTAGAAAAAATATCTTATATAAAATATATAGGAAACTATATTGACATATACTAGAATATCAAACAATATGTTATACAACATTATTTAAAATTAATTGTTTTCATGAGCTGACTGATAAATCGCAAAGATCTCAACCTGTTAGAATATGTTTTAGCTCAACCTTTTAAATCAAATCGGCTATAAGGATGTCTTCCAATCTACTTTTAGATATTTTTTAAAAAGAGATACTCCATGGATACTAATATCATATACCTGTTACAATATGTTTTAGCTCAATCTTTTAAATCAAACCACCTATAAGGATTGCCTTCCAATCTACTTTTAGATACTTTTAAAAAAGAGATACTTCATAGATACTAATATCATATTTCTAATAACGAATGGAAAATAAAATAAGAAATAAACTAATCAACCAACAAAAATAAAAAAATCTAAATAGACAAAACCTACATAACACAAATCCGCGCGTAGCGCTGACGTAGTCCTACTTATTATGAAATGCAGAATAAAAGATATGTAAAAATACAACCTTTTATTTAATTCATGAAAAGACTCAACCCGTTAGGAAGACATAATTTGTAACTTGTCGAAAGGACAAACCTCTAGGAGAAATTTTTGAAATTCCTATTGTTAATAGATAGACGAGTTAAGAAAATATTACGCTCTTTATTCTGAACTTTAATATTAAAATCAGAAATTATAGGTTGGTTTGATTTAATTCATGGAAAGACACATCCTATTAAAAGAAAACAATTCACAATCTATTGAAAAGACACAACTCTAAGAGATATTTTTTGAAACTAATATTATTAATAGATAGAAAAATTAAGAAATTATTAGGCTCTTTATTCTGAGTTTAATATTAAAATAAATAAGTATAGTTGGGTTTTTAGGTTTTAGTAACTTATAAATTGAAACGATCACATGAAAGTATTACTAGATCAAATACATAAGTTAATAACAACTGTGAGAACATACAAATCTTTATTTAGGCAACTAATCTTAAAAAGCTTTGTGTGCAACACAATATTTTGCAGCATATTTTAAACATGCTTATACAAAATTGAGACATAAATTAAGGTTTTTATGGTAAATTTTAAATAATTTGAAATAGTCTACCGTTAGATTTTAAGGTAATATAGAGATTGAAACGATCACATGAAAATATTAAAATATCGAATATCATAACCGTTTCTTCTTGTTTCTATCGAAAGATCCAATTGCTTTTCTTTCTCCATTTAAAATTTATTTTGGTCATTTTACATCAGTTATAATTGTTGTAAGTGTTTCTATATAAATATCAAAAGAGCTATAATCTTTTTTTAATCTGGTACGCATTTTTAAACTGCAACCAAAAAGACTATTCCTTCCTAAATGTTCTAAAATATTTTTGATATATTTATAGTGATATCTTAAATACGTATACCCTTTATTAAAAAATACCTTTTTTATCATTTCTATTGTTCGTGAGATATTAATATATCTTTAACAATACTCCTTTCACTTTTATTAGGGAAATAGAATTTTTAACCTCCACATTAAAATTTTCTATTATTTTATTTTAGGTTCTGAGAGTTTTACGCTAACAATTTTAACTTTCAAGTTGAAAAGTTTTGCACACTTAACCTTGAATCCCTTCCCACGCTTGTCTCGAGAAAAAGGTAAATAGTGAAATTAACAACATTAAACGTTATTAAACGTCGTTAACTTAAACTAAACTTGCAGCGTTTTTTTTTTTTTTGAGTTTTTATTTCAATACGTGTTTTCTTGGATAAAATTTCAATAATTAATTAAGAACATATCAATTGGGATCAAGGGTTTTTTGATATAAACAAAGCAGAAGAAAGAAGAAGAAGAAACAAACAAAAGAAGAAGGCGTAGTCGAAGACAAGGGGCAACAAAGTATGGAAAGAGGATTGTTTCTCTCATGAATTTCTGTTATTTTGTTCATGAAGTTTTCAATACCTCAAGGTTTTACATAAAATATCAGTGTTGTGTAGATGGATCACGGTTCAGGGTCGTCAACAAATTAATTAAAAAAAGAGAGAATGAAGTGTTTTGTAACTGCATACGATAAATGAAGTGATGTGTAATTGCAGACGATTAGCTAGGATTGTGCAGGCTTAGACCAATGTAAATCTTTGGCGAAGATTTATAGTTCCAAGGGCGTAAAGTATGCAATAGATTTGAAAATTGCAATTTTTCGTTGGTATAATATGGAGAAACCACACGGTTGCCAAAATGTATCTTTGTTGGGAACAAAAGATATTATTCGTCAAAACAAAGAGGAGATTACACAATTAAGATATGTTATAAAAGTAATGACCCTCTAGGATGAAAGCAAAGTGGAAAGTCCAAGCGAGTTGGTAATGGAGTTGAAGCAAACTCGTGAGGAATGTGAATTGCCGAAGACATGTTTTGGTACTGAAAGGAGTAAAATCTACTGTAGTGTTTTAATAATACCATCAGCTGGATTTACAATAGTCATTGGAGTCCTAATAGCAATGTGGAAATCTTAAACAATTATAGCATCATTTTAATATGCGATATTTATGTTATAATTTGATTTTGCTATTGACAAAGATACTGTATAATTTGTTGCTTTGGAATTATGTTCTATCTTATTCTCTTATGGATTCTACTTCACAAACCTTGTTTACATTTTTTCTTTCTAGTTTTCTCTTTTCAATATAACAAAAAACATAACCTTAAAATATAAGCCCAAGCGAATACAATATAATAATTAAAGTTATAAAAACTTGTTTGTAACACCTAAGAACTACAAAGAGTACAACTTAGTGCATAGATAAAAAGGAAAAGTATCAATATCCTTTAAAACATTTATAGTGTACTGTGGAAGGCCAAACCTATCGTAGACACAATCTCCAAATACTTCAAAATGGAAATTCTTGAAAGGGCTCCAAAAGAATCCAATACCACAAGAGATTATATCTGTCTTTTAATCTTCAATGGTGGTTATCGTGGAGTTTTTATAATATGTGGTTTTGGATGATTGTAAACATTTGATGGTTCAAGAGCACTAGAATAAATCGTTACAGCTGAAGTTCGATCTATAGGGTTTAATAGTTGGGAACTACTTGCATAACAAGTTTTTTTCTATTGGTGGGGAAGTTGGTCAAATTTGTCGTATAATGAAAATTAGCAAGTTGAAAGAGTAACAAAATGTGAGTTAAAAAGTTACCTCAATTTATTCATTTGATCTTCTTTTATGGGCTTTTTAGAAGGCTAAAATTGAGAAATTACCTTCTTGGATACATTTGATCTTACTTTGTTGGACTTTAGAGGGCGTCTAGGTTGACAGTCATTTAAAATTTACGAGGTCTTCCACATCTGTTTTTAGGACCCTCAAAGACAACGATTTAATCATGCAATTGGACTTAATGTGGCCAACTGACCACATTTATTGCAATGTGGTATCTTTCCCTATTTGATTGTTTTTTTTTTTTTTTTGATTTTTCAAGAGATTCAAGAAGTTCTTTTATTCTGTCTCGATTCTTTGGTCTTTCTCTTGGCTCTAAAACTCCAATATCATCATAGTAGGTTTTTTTGTCTTCTTACACATCTTCTCACCATAAATAGGTTTGATATTATCCTCACATATTTTTCTCGTTACATGTGGATAATACGCAATATGGTTAATAGGATCTTCACAACTGTCATTAGGAATACAAATTGCATGCTTGTGAGGGATTCCTACAAGAAAAATGTTCCATGAATCAATAAAAAGATTGTAGCAACTATAAAGAAAATTACCACATATATGTGAGATCCATCGTCGAAAAGCACACTGATGTGTTGCCAAATTGACTCTATATCAACTACCAAACCTAGTGACTTCATACAATATGTGACTATTATGCAATGTTGATCAATGCTTCTTTTCGGGTCTTATTTTCTCTAAAATAACCATGGTAATTGGAGTTACAACTATTTAACACTTCTCTGCTTTTAAGAACCTCTGAGAAATTGTCTTCATAGTATACATTATATGTCTTCCAACAGAATCAAGATAGGCTTACTCCTTGATATTTTGGTTGTTATGTTGAACTTCTCATATAGGTTATTATGCATGTGAGCAAAATGTGATTCAATTGAGAAAAAGACACGAGAAAAAGACACAGCATCACTGAAATTGTTTTGTGGTCAATAAGGTTTTATGAGCAACTTGATCACATGCTTATAGAAACTTCTTTTTGTCCTCAATACTCTGATCTAGAAAAACTTTATTTCTTCCAGTTAGCTTAAATATGCCTTGCACACATACGATACTCTTCCTAGGAAAGTTCTTCATGTATGGCATAAACAAAACTATGAAAAATACCGAAGCAATTAAGTACATCCTATTATTTACATCTCTATCAACCGTTACAAGCACATCACCAATCAAATCTCATTTTAAAAAACAACCATCTAAAGTTATTACTGCCTTACAACACTCTTCCAAGTCTTTCTTGGTTCTTCACAGCATCTGTAGAAGCAGTCAAACATCTTAGCATCATTCACTGGTACAATTTGAAGGTTAGTGGTAATACCACTATGTGCTCTCCTAAGCTCAACCTCATAATCCCACAATTTACTAAATTTGATAGTCTATGGTTCTAGTATAGACGTCAAAGCCATGTGTCTACCTGTATAACACTTTAAAATAAGCACAACTATGTTATACCTTGAATTTATGGCATCTTTTTTCTTTGCAGCTGACAAATGTGCATTCCTCCTTCTCTAAACTGGCTCGTAATCACACTTTGCTTCAACATAGACTCCCTAATTGACTTCCTATGAGTGTGCTCCATGTGGAAGACCTTTACCATCCACTTGTTAATAAGTTTTTCATATAAGCAATACACTTTGAATTGAAACTTTTCCTCACAATGAATGACTGCAATTCTGTTTCTTTCTAACTTTTCCGTCTTCAAATTATATTGTATTATCAATTATTAACACGGAAATTGGTCCTTAGACTTCAACCCACTATTAAACTTCTAAAATAATCATATATATAGATCATTCTCAAAATCTCCATGATATTTATTTAGCTTTCCTTTTTTCTCTTCTCTTGCATTCCCATTGCTCTCATTCTCATCAGACTCCTAAGGTGTATCTGGATATTGCTTATCTTCTGACACATATTCTTCATCACTCTTGACTCCTTTCTTTCCTCATCTACTCTGCGATACTCTTCCTTCTCCGGTCTTGATTCCGTGCCTTCTTCAAGCACTACCTTAAAGTTATAATCATTACCATCATATTTTGCATCTTGAATAACATCATCACCATCATTGACATCCTCATTTTAATTATGATTTACACCATTTCCAACACCAATATCCTGATCATCATGTTGATTACGTTCAATTATATGCTCATTGCAATTCTATTTTTATCTTTCTTTTTGATTATTTTGATTTTCATCCTCAGAAAATCAGGTTCATCATCTTCTCATGGTATGTCAATTTCTTCTTCTTCTTTTTCATCCTCATCATCAGCGGATCCACCATCTTGAAGATCTTCATCCTTATAATTGATTTCTAAGTAGTGAACTATACCATACATATGTTCAGAACACTCGTGTTCAATAAATTCTTCAAACGTTCCTAGGTGCTTTTGAAAATGAAAATAGCTCATGCATGTTTTATCGAATAAACCTTGTATCTGAATTGATTTTTAGTGGGTTTTGATGCTTTAATTGTTGTTTTAACTAATAATTAAATTTTAACCCAATAAAACACGTGTTGAATTAAAAGCTAAAAAAACAGTAAACATTTAAGTTAGGTTAACAACGTTTAATCTCGTCTAACTCTGTCAATTAATCTGTTTCATTTTGTCTCTGGAAAAATGCGGGAACAAGGTTCAAAGTTAACTATGTAAAAAGTTATACTTTGAATACTAAAAGTATTTGTGTAAAGCTCTTAAGGTTTTATGCGTTAGAAGTTTTGTTTGGAGGTTAAAAATATGATTTTTCCTTTTCTTTATTATGAGTAAACTTTTGGATTTTTTTTTGTTTTATTTTTAGTGATAATTTCAAGTTAATTTTTTTTGTTATTTTCTAATTTGTAATATGATAATTTCCGTAATTTAATTAATTTTAATAATTAATATTTGATGTAAATGAATTAAATTAAGGAATTTTTTTTCTAATGGAAGTGCAGGGAGTTTAAAAAGTATAAAACAAATGGGATAATGACGGTAAAATAAAAAAAATAGATGGAATAATAATTATTAATTAGCACTTAAGCGAGAACTTTTTGAAGTAAACCATTTCTTCATCCATTATCATTGATGTGAGAACCTCTTCAAGTGAAAGTGGACTAAATGTTATTCATCTTACTTTTCCCCTTTTTTACATCGACCATGAATCACGACGATGTAGGCGTAAGCTTGAAAGAGGTCAAGCCAGAGTTATTTACTTGAGCAGCAAGTAAACGAGGTTACTAAACCGAGTTATGGTTTAGTAACAAACCAACCGAGTCATGGAATTGGTTTAATGTTAACTCATAGTTATCTCTAGAATAAGCTTTCCTAGTTTGATTAGGAATTTGGCTTTGGCTTTATAATATATATATATATATATGTCGATTTTAGGTTAGAGCTTTGAGAGAGATTTCTTTGTTTTGAGACTTAAGGTTTTGAGCTATTTTCCTTGAGTGAATAAAGAATTCGTTTGGCATTAATCGTTTAAACTCTAGAATTGGTATCAGAGCAATCTAGAGATAGTTGTTTTTCTTTGAAAAATAGATTCATCATTATTTGTTTTCTTCGTGAGGAAAGAAAGCAAAAGGATGAGCGAGATTACAGCGTCTGCAGCTGCAGACACATCAACATCGAAGATTACAGAAGGAGGAGGATCTTCGATAAAAGCTCTGATGCTCAATGATGTCAACTACGCCTACTGGTCGATCAGGATGAGAAGTCTCCTACGTGTGAACAAAGTCTGGGATGCGATAGAGGTAGAGAAAGAAGATGGAGATGAAAACGAGTTGGCCATAGCTTTAATTCTGCAAGCAATCCCGAAGAGCCTTGTTCTTCAAGTCGGAGTACTAAACTCGGCTAAGAAGGTGTGGGAGGCAATAAAAACCAGACACGTAGGTGCTGAGCGAGTAAAATAGGCACGACTTCAGACACTTATGACTGAGTTCGATCGCCTCAAGATGAGAGAGACAGATACGATAGAGGATTTTGTCACACGACTGACCGCAATAACATCGAAGGCATCAGCTCTGGGAGAAGACATAGAAGAACCCAAATTTTTTAAGAAATTCCTCAAGTGTCTTCCACGGAAGAATTTTATTCATATGGTAGTATCGATTGAGCAGATGCTTGACCTGAAGACAACAAGTTTTGAGGAGATAGTGGGGCGGATGAAAGCTTTTGAAGAGCGAATAGCAGAAGATGAAGAAGAATCTAAAGACCAAACCAAACTTATGTATTCAAATTCAGAAGCTCCATATCGCCCTGCACAATCTCCTCAGCCGAACCAAAGCTTCAATGGTGGCTACCGAGGAGGATTTAGAGGCCGTGGAAGAGGAGGAAGAACTTGGGGAAGAGGCCGCGACAGAATGAGAGACATGTCTGAAGTTGAGTGATTTAGGTGTGACAAATTCGGTCACTATGCTTCAAAATGTCTAGATCGTCTTTTAAAACCACAAGAGAGTGTTGAAAAAGACACAGAAAACGCAGACGAGCTTATGATGCATGAAACTGTCTACTTGAATGAAGAAAAGGTCATACCCAGCAAGTACGAACAAAGCTCTGCAGAAGGTCATGTTTGGTATCTTGATAATGGGGCCAGTAATCATATGACAGGAGATCGTTGATACTTCTCAAGATTAGATGAGACTATTACTGGAAAAGTGCGTTTTGGAGATGACTCAAGAATTGATATAAAAGGAAAGGGAGACATAGAGATCATTGATCAAAATGAAGAAGTGAGAAAAGTAAGAGATGTCTACTTTATACCAGATTTGAAAAGCAATATCATTAGCTTGGGTCAAGCCACAGAATCCGGATGTGATGTAAGAATGCGAGGAAACATACTAACAATGCATGATGACCGTGGAAGATTGCTGGTCCAAACTACACGAGCTCCACATCGACTCTACAAGATGATGTTGAGTCGTAAAAACACATGCTGTTTAATGTCACATGTCTTGACCGATACAAAGAGATGGCATTCCCGACTTGGACATGTAATTGTCGACACTATAAGATCAATGGCACACCGAGCTCTTGTGGAAGGACTCCCGCTGGTCGAGGTTGAGAAACAAGTATGTGACTCTTGTCTTCTTGGAAAGCAAGCAAGGAAAACGTTTCCGCAGACTAGTCAATTTCGAGCTTCAAAACCTCTGGAACTTGTTCACGGAGACTTGTGTGGGCCAATTACTCCAAGTACAAAAGCTGGAAATCGATACATCTTCGTGATCATAGATGATTTCTCCAGATACATGTGGTCAATACTTATAAAAGAAAAAGGAGAAGCTTTCGATAAGTTCAAGAAATTCAAGTCTCTAACAGAACAAGAATCGAATGAGAAGATCAAAACCTTTAGAACAGACAGAGGCGGTGAATTCGTTTCACAAGAGTTTGTGATTACACTAGAGGGCTTTGGTAACCGTGGAATACAAAACAGTAGCTACCGTGAAGCTCCACACGACGGCAATGGAAGCTCCGGTAATGGAAGCTCGCCGCGAATCCAGGAAACAGAGCATGATCATCTTCAAGAACAAGAAACAGAACATGAATCGAGTATTGGAACAGAGGAGAGACGCGCGATAATGACTGCCGGGAATCATGAAGATAATGATTATCGTCATGATCATGATGATGATGGAGCTGATTATGAAACTCACGAACAGAGAACTTATGAAGAAGATGATAATGAGATAAGGCAGCCGTTAACAAGGCGGTACCAAAGGGTAAGAACAAAACCGAAAAAGCTTGATGATTATGTGTTACTGGCAGATAAAGAAGGAGAAGAGCTGTTAATGTGCCTCGACAATGAACCAAGAGACATACATGAAGCAAAAGAGTCAAAACAGTGGAGGTTAGCCGCGGAAGATGAAATTCAATCGATCATTAAGAATTCAACATGGAATCTAGCTGACTTGCCTCATGGTGCAAAATCAATCGACTTAAAATGGATCTTTAAGGTAAAAAGAAACTCTGATGGGAGTATAAACAAATATAAGGCACGGTTAGTTGCAAAGGGATATGTACAAAGGTACAAAATAGATTTCGAAGAAGTATTTGCCCCAGTAGCAAGGATAGAAACGATACGTCTATTGATCAATCTCGCAGCATCAAGTGGATGGGAGATTCATCACTTTGATTTTAAAACAGCATTTCTTCATGGTGACCTGAAGGAAACAGTATACGTGAACCAACCGGAAGGGTTCGAAGTGAAGGGTAGCGAGCATAAGGTGTATAAGCTGAATAAAGCCTTGTACGGCTTAAGACAGGCTCCAAGAGCATGGAATGACAAACTGAACCAGATTCTGAACGAATTTGGGTTCAAAAGATGCTTGAAAGAGCCATCAGTTTATCGCAAAAGGGAAGATAAAGATGTGCTATTGGTGGTTGTGTATGTAGATGACTTGTTTGTTGCAGGTACAAACATACAAGTCATAAACAAGTTTAAGAAAGAGATGGAGTCCAAGTTTGAAATGAGTGATCTAGGCAGACTGACTTACATATGGGTATTGAAGTTGGGCATACTAAGGAAGGGATCACACTTTGTCAAAACCGATATGCTTTAAAAATATTGGAAGAAACAGGAATGCTAGACTGCAATGCCACTTCAACGCCCATGGAGATGGGGTTGAAGTTATCTAAGGCGACTGAAGAGAGAGGAATTGAAGCAACCAAGTATAGGCGGGTCATCGGCTGTCTACGCTATTTGCTTCATACGCGGCCATATATGTCATACTGTGTTGGTGTACTGAGTCATTATATGCAGGAACCAAGGGAATCACACGGAGCTGCTATGAAACATTGTCTTTGATATTTAAAGGGAACAACCACATTGGGTTTGTTCTTTAAGAAATCGACTTCTGCAGTGACCAAGTTGATTGGCTATAGTGACAGCAGTCACAATATAGATCCAGATGATGGAAGGAGCACGACTGGACACATCTTTTATTTAGGAGATAGTCCGATCAGCTGGTGTTTACAGAAGCAGGAGACTGTTGCTCTATCATCATGTGAAGCAGAATTTATGGCTGGGACGGAAGCTGCACGACAAGCCATATGGCTAAAGGATCTACTCGACGAAGTCATTGAAATATCGAGTGAGAAAGTGGTGATTCAGATAGATAATAAATCGGCAATTGCTTTGACCAAAAACCCGGTGTTTCATGGTCGAAGCAAACACATACACACAAGGTTTCACTTTATAAGAGAATGTGTAGAAGACGGAAGAATAGAAGTAGAACAAAAAAAAATACTCAAACCTCTTATTTCCCTCTTAAAATTCCTATGCCCTCATTATGTTAATTAAATATGGTAAGACCAAAAAAACCTTTAACTTATTAAAAGAAAAATAAAAATAAAAAGAAATATAGAACAGAAAAACGAAAAAAACTAACGTTAGAGTTCTTTCTCTGTGGTTGCCGCCGAGAGCTGTTGATCACTTCGCCGTCGCCGCCATCGAGGGTCGTCGATCACTTCATCGCCGCCGCCGAGAGCCGTCGACAAATACGTCGTCGTCGAACATTCCGTCGCACCCAAAACCATTCAATTTGAGTTCTTGCGAAAGGAGAACTAGGTAGAACTAAATAAAAGTATGAGTGATTTCTTTGCTAAACAAATTATTCTACAAGATCATTTGGGTTGTAAACGTGAATAATAAAAATTATCTGGATAACACAGTAAGGTTTTCCTAAACAATAAAATCAACTGTAAATCACAATTCCTAGTTAATAAATATATGTTACAAAAGTAATTTTTCTCTCATATATTACCTTGTATTTTCACGAAAATTTGTTAGTGAAGAACAACTTAGAAAGGAAAAGTCAAAGAAATCTTGATTTCATACATATTATTGCATAAAAATCAGTCTTGCATGTTAAAGCATTAAAATTAAAAGTAAAACTACTAAAACAAATTAAAAAAATATTTAATACTAAATAAAATGAAAAACACCAAAAGTAGAACGACGTGGAACTTTCGTAAAACTAGTATCTTTTGTATAACTAAAAATAATTTTTTGGCAGGATAATGAATTCTTTTTGGAGCCAAAACAGAAAACAAAAAAACACATTTTTTCCATTTTTCTTTACCTTTTACACACATCATTTCTCTTAGTTTCTTTCAATTTTTTTTTCTCTCTCTCTCTCTCCATCTCTCTCTTCTCTCACTTCCATTCCCACGTCTTGGATTCATACGTGGAGAAACTGAAAAAGGAAACGAAGAAGATGAAGGAACACATCGACATGATTGGATACATAGGAAGAACTATTGAGATGGTTGAAAATGAGAACTTGTAAAACTATTTAAAACTAATAAAACTGGTAAAACTATGTAAAACTAGTAAAACCGACAAAAACTATGAAAAACTAGTAAACTATGTGAAACTAGTTTTCGGATGATATAAATATTTGTTTGTTAAAACTTGTATCGGTTTATGTATAAGAATTTTTCTCAAATCAACTCATCTCTACATTATTGAGCGAAAGTTTTAAATACCACCTACTAATACCATGTTATATCAATATTATTTACAAAAGAAGACTACTTTGTTGCCTGATTCAAATGATTCGAATTAAGATTAATGCGTCGATCACGGTTCAGTTGTTACTTCCCTCGTCGTCATCTCTTTCTTCTTCATTCGTCCTGACTTTCTTAACAACCATGCCCTCTCTACATGTTATACATCTTCGCTCAAACGATATAAGTTCGTGCATTATTCTCATTGATCATTCTCAGAATTATTAATTTTCTTCTTGTCCATATCATCTTAGGTAGCATCTTTCCTGCAACAATAACGAACCAATTTGGATCCTCAAAATTGATTTACTGAATTCAGATGAATATATGACATAAATAAAAAAATACGAAAATACTAAAAACCTTAAAAAGGAGAACTAGACAAAACCCTAAATCAAAGAAAACCCATAATTTGCTATAAAAATCATAAATCATAAAAACTAAGAACAAGAAAAACTCTAAATCAAAGAATAGTTCTTCTCGGACACCTCGGTTGTTCTTCTTACTATCGCCGACTCACATCTCATCTGTTATGTGAATTTGAATGAAAAACTACAAAACTAGGATTCGAATGAAAAACTGTATTTAAAAATAAAGATTATGATTGAAGAAAAAAAAGAAATAAAAAAGTAAGAAATTGATTTTGACAAGAAGAAAGAGAGAAGAAAGAAAAAAAACTTAGAAGAGAAAATTCACAGAGAAAAAGGAGAGAGATAAAAAGTTAGATAAATTAGTCAAGTAGTAAATATGTAAATGTATTAATTTTTGAATTAAAGATAAATCAAAACAAAAATAAATTTATAACAGGGAATACTGGGATAAGTAAATTAAAGATAGAGAGATACGAGATGATTTATCGAATCTCGACAAGTCATTTTTTTCCAACTTTTGTTTTTTTCGTTAAAACTTTTTCCTTCTTGTCCATCTAGTCTTTGTAGTTTTACTTTTCTCTATAAATTATCAAAATCACTACTAAGACAGTGATCTTGGTGATCATTTTTTTGGTAAACTTGTCGTTGAAAGTCATTTTATAGTTTTTCAAAAAAAAGTCATTTAATAGTGTGTAAACCGATAACAAGTAATTATCCAATATTTAGTTTCATGATTTACCAACGTGGGAAACACGATGGTAAACATGTGTATCTTTGTAAACTCTTTCTTTCTTAGATAGATATTCAACGTGGGAATAGAGTTCTAATATTGTGTGGTTGGAAAAAATAAATTACCAACCTTCATATAATATTTTCTATAAAAACTTTCATATAATATTACAAAAATGAGAAGAACAAGTGGTCAATGGTTGCACCACATTTCCTGTCATCTCAGAGGAATTACTTGTCATTAGGCTACATACAACCAGGCCCGACCCTAAGAAGAAATCATAGAAGCGTCAGCTTTCGGCCTCATATAAATAAATTACAAACCGGCCGTTTATGTACCAAATATTATGTAGTTCAACCTCAAATATTTCATTGTGAGGTTGTGAGTTCGATCCACAAACATGTGTGAGAGGTTAACACATTTTTATAAAAAACTTATAGCGGTCCAATTTTTTTTTTTTGTTTCCAACCCATTAAACTTCCGGACTAGGTTTGCATACAACAACAAAAATATTACTAAAGCAAATTTCTTTTACAACTCGTACATATGTAGATTTTCATATTTAAACTACTACAAAGATTGTGGTACTTATACAAGAGAATGATGATACTATAGTGCATCTGGTTTCAATTATTTTCTATTTTAGTCACCTGTTGTGCGTTGAAATTTAATTTATTTAACAAAAAAGATACGTTTATGAAATTATATCTCTCTATAAGTTTTATTTTAAAAAAGACGTGCATGGGATGTGTATGAAAATATACATCAACTAAAGGTATGAGAGTAATCAATGCAACTTGTAAATTCAGAACAATCAATTATTGGAAAATTACATGTACGCCAACTAAAGGTATGAGAGTCTTTAGCGAACACCAATACGCATTTTCATGAACAATGCAACTTGTAGTCATGAACAATACAATTTTTGTATTCTTTCAATCAATGCTCGAACTTTTATTTTTCGAGACTTGCATATTAAAAATAAAATGATTCTTCTTAGGTTTTTAAATCAATCAATATTCCCTCTGTTATATATTAATTGATGTTTGAAGTGAATTTTTTGTTTCATTTTAAGTGATGTTTTCAACTTTCTATGCAAAAATTAAATGTTATTTTATGTTTTTGACTATTTATATTATGCAGTGTGAACTTTCATTTGTTGAATTAACTTTAGTTGATGTTGTTTTTATGCAAAACAAAGTAAATTGAATAAAAGTTAGTAATTTTTTAAATAGTGTACATAAATCTTAAACATCAAATATTAAGAAACAGAAAGAGTAACAAACGTCAATAAAATAAAATAGAATCAAAATTTTGATAGTGTTTGATAAGAAATAAAAGCCCACCGACAATCATTATGAATTTCGCATCTGCCTTTATTCTTTGCCTTGGAATTCAAAAACAAAAGTTGTATGCTCTCTCTCAATCTATAAATATCTTGACTCACATAGTATTAATTTACGTTGTCGGAAATTATTAAAAAGAAATCACAATAATTATCTATCGAAAACAATTATGAGTGCCAAGAGGTGTTGTTAGTATAAACCTAGGGTAAAACTAGTATAGCTTCAGAAGGAATAATAATAATATATGGGTCGTATACCAAAAAAATGCAATATTTCAACTAGGCCTAGACACCGCATCAAACTTTCCGGTGCCGTTTTTTGGGGACTTTCTTTGTTACTTACGAGTTTTTACATTGTTTTAATCTATAATTTGTAGTTTTTAAGTCTTTTTCGTTTTTCTTTTCAGGTTTCATGTAAAGGAGATGTTCTTTGGACGATCTACCTACCGCCAATCCTCCCATTTAAATCATTGAATGTACCTTAAGGAGAGAAAAGAGAGAAATATTAGCTGTTATGGAAAATCCGAACCAGAATCTTCCTCACGGACATCCACATCTTCTGGAAAATCAAGTCATTCTCGCTGAACAAGAAGACGTAGTTGCTGACCATGGACTCATCATCGCCCCTACTGCTATTCTTCCCCCTCAAACCAACCTTTCTGTCGTTGTTGTACTTCAAGGAGTCCAAGAGAACCCACAAGGACCTCTTAGTGCTACCCCAATTCCGCGAAACCAACCCGGAAGAGAAAATGCACATGTTCGAGTGGATAACCAATAACAAATTCCAGCTGATAAATTAGTTGGATTAAAAAAACTCGCACAATTTCGTAAAGCCTTAATTAACCAAGACTTACCTCAGAATTAGCCCCCTCAAGGACAAGCCTAACATAATCAACTTCGTCTTCCACAAACTATTGAGACTTTGATTCTTCTGATGCATTCTTCTTGGATAGGAATCCAATTCATCCCCCTCAACCTCAAACGAATGATTTTGAGATTAAACCCCAGATCATATCCTTGGTGAAGCAAAACCAATTCTATGAACTGCCCACTGAGCATCCTCTTTACCATATCGACACTTTTGAGGAGATTATGCAATACTACTCGCACAAATGGAGTCCCACCAGACTACTTTAAGTGAAAGCTCTTTACATCCACACTGAATGACAAAGCTCTTAGATGGATGAAGTCGCTGCCACCTCAGTCCATCACTACTTGGGACGAGTGCAATGGTTCATTCCTGAACCAGTTCTATACTAAGCAGAGATCGAGATCCATTCAAAGCAAAATCTCAAGGTTTTCATCAAGGACCTACTGAATCGTTTTAAAAAAATTAGAAAGATTCAAGGAGTACACAAGGAATTTCACAAACCATGGATTCTCTAAAGGAAATCTATGGAACATCTTTTATAACAGTATCGACCATAAGTACAAGTTTTCTCTAGATACGGCCAGCAATGGACGCTTCATGACCAAATTTGTGCCTGAAGCCAAGCTTTTGATCGAAAACCTAATTGCTGGTGACGCCAATAGTGGTCCTATTTATTATAGAAACGTGTGTGGAACAAATACTTCAACAGAAGCCGTGCAAATTTCAGAACTAAAAATGATGATTTCTCAACTAAAAGATAGACGAGGAGTTTATGCTGTTGAGGCCATTGAAGATGCTAATGGAGCTACAAATATGTAGAATTTAGAAGATGGAACAAAGGGTAATTAAGAATAAGTGAACTAAATTGGCCAAAATTTGGAGACAAGGCATACAACCAAGGATACCGAAACAACTTAAATTTGTCCTAACAGAACACTAATGTCGAGAACCCTCAAGATCAATACTATCCGCCTCTAAACGCCCAACAAGGAGCTTCCTATCAGCTTAAAAAATAATCTTTCAACAAAGTAATATACCAAGTGAAGCAACCATTCACTTATCCTCATGGTAATGCATCAAATCAACAAGAGAGAAAGCTCGAGACAATGTTGAAGCAAATCACTCAAGAGATGAAAAAAACCACAAGGAAGTTTATGAGAGGCTGGAAAACGTCTATAATGAGCTCATAACAACGTATGAAGCCATTACCACTCATGTACGGATGTTTGAAGTTCAAATTCCTCAAACAAGTGAAGCTGTCAAGAAACAGGAAAACTCGGTGAAATCTAACTGCAAAGTCGCCAACCTAAAGGAAGTTAATGAGGTCGTGTCAAATGATAAGACACCTCTTCAAAATCTCAATTCCCAAGATAAATCACCTCTGGAACGTTTCCCAAACGAATCCAAGAGAGCTTACAAAAAGAGACTCAAGACGATTCCTTTAGAGAAGATCGAATGTCCAGGGAAGTTCATCATTCCTTGCTCAATAAATAAAGTAAAGATTGATGATTGCTTATGTGATACTGGAGATAACTTGAATGTGATGTCACTAACCATGGTTGTCGACTTACGGCTCTCAAACTTTCGACCATCTCGAATCTCTATCGAGTATGCCGATAAGACTACATCCATACCATATGGATTCTTGCTCGATGTACAACTTGAAATAGAATTATTTCGCATCCCTTCTGACTTTTAAATTGTTCTTACTTAAGGAAGGAAGATAAATTCCCTGATATCTTGGCTCCCAATTGCTAGCTATTGCTAGAGCAATCTTCGATTTCCCCAACAAGAGGATTGCTTTAGCAAGAGAGAACAAGCAAGTCTTTTACCCTGTTGTGAGCTAAAAATCAAGAGAAAATAAAGCTATATTGGAGGATAAGAAGGTCAGTCTAGACCCTGGATATAGCCACAAGACGCAACAAGGCTCAAAGAAAGAAGCTCAATCCATCAAAACACAAATTTCTTCAAAACCAGTGAAAATGGATTTAAAGAGAGATTCTTGTGCCATCGATGCACAAACTGACCCATTCATGGATGTGGATGAATAAGAAGAGGAGGTTTACAAGTTGCCAACATCCATTGTTAAAGTCAAGATCCGAATTCTCATTGGTCTAGATGTGAAGAACAATAAAATTGCCAAAAAGAAGCTCGAGAACACTCTTAAGGTATTCCCGAAGGCGGTCGTGATTTACAAAGCAATAGGAGGCACACTTGATGGTCTAAAATCACCCTCTACACCACCAATTTCAGAGACTCAAGAAGCTAAAGGAACCACAATTTCTTTAGTGGAAACCAATCACGCCTAAAAGTGAAAGGAGTCGAGCTAAAGACTCAAAATAAGCTGTTAGTGGGACTCAAAACATGGTTTTTAATTTTATTTAATTTTTTAGGACTTACTTAGACGTCTAATATTTAGTTTTAATTTTTGCAGGATTTTAGAAAAACAAGAAAAACACACAAAAAAATTCGAACTCAAGACAACAACAAAAGAACCTGAAAGTTGCTGCAACTGGGTGATGACTGACAAAATACTGGAGACTGCCAAAAAGGGGCACTCGACCAGTGTCAGTACCCGCCAAGTTCCCTGGAAAGGGGTGCCGGAGAGGGTGAGAGCCCCGTCGTGCCCGGACCCTGTCGCACCACGAGGTGCTGTCTACGAGTCTGGTTGTTTGGGAATGCAACACCAATCGGGCGGTAAATTCCGTCCAAGGCTAAATATGGGCGAGAGAACGATATCGAACAAGTACCGCGAGGTAAAGATGAAAAGGACTTTGAAAAGAGAGTCAAAGAGTGCTTGAAATTGTCGGGATGGAAGCGGATGGGGGCCGGCGATGTGTCCCGGTCAGATGCGGAACGGAGAGATCCGGTCCACCGATCAATTCGGAGCGTGGACCGACGCAGATTAAGGTGGTGGCCTAAGCCCGGGCTTACGATACGCCCGTGGAGACGTCGCTGCCTTGATCATGGTCTGCAGCACGCGTCTCACTGTGTGCCTCGGCATCTACGTGCTCCGGGCGTCGGCGTGTGGGCTCCCCATTCGACCCGTCTTGAAATACGGACCAAGGAGTCTGACGTGTGTGCGAGTCAACGGGTTAAAAGTTGCCCAAAGGATCAAGTTTCTTAATAAAAGGAGACATTGAGATTTTCATTACCCGCCAAGAAAATCAACTCAAACCATCAAAGATGCCCATGAACTTGATGGTTTAAGGCTATTATGAACAAAATAACATGGTTAGAATTTTGATTTTTCAAATTTTAATATTTGGCTAAAATTACGTCTTTGTCAGCTAACCAATGAACTTGGCTAAGCTAAGAGTGTCTTTTCTAGATGAGAATCACGTTGTCGAAATGAAAATTCACAATGTAACCTCAAGGATCCGATCAACAATGATAAACCATCCAAACAAGTTCTTAATCCGATCAAAATAAGTTTCAAGAATTCAAGAACTTCTAAGTGACTGTATCTTTAATCCTTTTGAAAAAATCCGCCATCAAAAATGTCTAAAAATATTTTGGTATCATGAAGGGCTTCCTGGAAACACTCTCCAACCAACTGGAATTCAAAACAAATAATCGGAATGCGAAACGGATGAGAAAAGCCATGAAACGGACAAAGGGAGCCACGACCCGGTGGCGGTGACTCCACGACCGGGTGGCGGCACACACAGCCGGTGTCAAGGCTATCGTGTCTCGACAAACTGCGCCACTTCAAGCACATGACCGGTTAACAGACATGCCAAGACCGGTTTTTGCCAAAATCTCCCATCCAACCAGTCACACGGCCATCGTGCCTCGTCTGCGAGCTCCCAGGGTCAAGTGACGTTAATTCCACGACCGGGTTTTGCGAAAATATGGCCCTCAAACGATCCCAAAAGGTAAGTGCCTCAATTTTAAAGTTTTTGTTTCTGAACCGGCTTTTAGTAAAATTAAACAATTTCCACATGTTTGCAAACCAATTTCAAAAATAAGGAAGGAGAAAACAAGTTTTGGGTTTTCCTTTTAGTAGTTTTAGATCTATAACTTTTAAAACTTCATCTTCTTCTCTTGAACAAGTTTTAAAACTATAAGAACAAAAATTTCAAAACCCTCAATTCTTGTTTATTTGCTAAACTTGGAATATTTTTATTTGAAGTGTCTCATTTTTTTTCTTCATTCATGTATCAAGGTATGCTCTCAAACTCTTATTTTCTCAAAGTTACAAGTTTTAGATTTTTCATAAATTTTTTAGATTTAGGTTTGTTTTACCTTGTTTCTTAGAGATTTCCTTTAGAAATTCTTGTTGGGTACATGGATTTACAATAAGAACTAGTTTTTTTGGCTTGTTTCCACTAGATTTTGAAATTTCAAATTCGGAAATTTTGGAATTTATCAATTTCGAAAATTGTATAACTATTTTGTTGAATTTGCTTATTCCAAAGCCATTTTTTATGTATAACTAAGGTATGCTAGTTATTTTTCATCATTAGACCACAAAATTGAAAATTTTGGTGATCTTTTTTGGCTATGTGTATTGAATCCGAAAATGGCTTTGAGATTTTGAGAAATTTTTGTTTTTGCTTGTTTTGATTCTTTTGATTTGCTTCTTATATCATTGAGATGTCTCTTTGCTATTACAAATTGCATAAGAACATCTATGGTTCTCTTTAAATTTTTCAAGAGACTCATTGTCTCTTTGAGTTCTTGTTTTTGTAAGATGTTAAACAATGGACACTGAGGAGATTGTTAGGAAAATAACAAGGATATCTATCCGAAAGGAAAAAACTTTAAATATTAAAGAATCGATCAATCCCTGAAAGCCCAAAAAATCCAAGAAGCTTTCGAAGAAAACTACAAAGATTGATCCAAAAAAGTCACAAAGAAGCATGAAAAGGATGTAGCAAGTGAGAGCCATGCCACTTTGAGTGACAATTTGTAAGATGATGGAGAAGATACTCAAGTCGATGTGATTGTTTTCATTCTGGTTTCACAAGTTGTCAATGATGTGATAAAACCTCCACCACCAAAGAAGCAAAGGAAGTCGCGAGCTAAGGGGCTTACACTCACGGTTCTAGCACCTACGGAACCAAAGAGGAGATTTGTTGGACCAAAGACAGATCAAAATATTAACTATAGGACAGGCCTTTCAACAATAAAGCTTCAAGCTCCCTTGAATATCCACTTCCCCACACTTGATGCCTTAGGATTGACAAGAGATGTCACTTGGCTCTTGGATACTTTGAAATTGAGAGATTTTGTGGAGCTATCTTTCCCGATCTATGAGAAGCTTTCCAAGGAGTTTCTTAGCACGGTTGAGTTTTCCTATCCTAAGGGAAAACAAGTTAAGACTCAAGATGGCATCCTTACTTTCACATCTCGAGGTACTACTTACTCTTTGACTATTGGTGAGATTTGTGAGATTTTGTGTTTGGAATGTTTGGATGAACCAAAGTTTTGCTCGGATCATGCATCCTACACTTCATGGGATCATTTTTCTCATGAGAATATTTGCCTCGGGCATTTTAAGGAAGCAAAGATTGGAAATCCAGCAGTTCGTTATGTGCATAGGCTTATAGCACAACAAATCTTTAGTAGAACTGAACAGAGTTCAATGCTTAGGGATGAGTTCTTCATCCTCACCTCTCCTTTTTCTGCTGCCCCTAAGAGAGCCAACTATGGAGCACTCATTGCTAGGAGGATTATTGATGTAAAGCATGAGGCGACTAAGGATACAAGAGAGCTCAGCTACATATCCCATTTTGAAGAGATAATCACTGTTATCCTTAGCTCTAGAGGAGCGGACTTCAGTTCTGAGACACCCATGGCTAGCAGTTGATCGCTGGATCTTTCAGGACTTTCTAGGTCTCATTTTCTCGCAGGATGGATTGAGGGTACATAGACTTTCGTGTACCAGTTCATGCCTCTTCACGACACTGAGCCAACTTGTGTCCTTCTCCCCTGCTCGTGCCTTCCATCTATGTAGGAAGGTCATACTTTTCTCGACCCTTCTCCTTCTCAGACATTTAGGAGATCACTAGAGTGTCTCATTCTTTTTTAAGACACTATGATAGAGCCACAGCCTTTGTTTCCAAGGCTATTGCACGAGTAGGAGGATCACTTCCTTGAAGCATGACTTCTGCTGCTTCAGATTTTGTACCACAAACATAGTCTTTGGAGGATATTTGTGTTGCTTTAGCTACATAGAGAGTGAGGAGAGTTCATTTGGAGAGGATGATGAGTAGAGTTGTTTGCATTCTGAGACACGTTGTGCCAGGAGTTTTCAGGAGGACTCGCAAAGAGAGAACTGCGACAACAGATGATGGAGACTTAGAGAGCTTTTAGCTGGTTTCAGACTTTGGACAGGGTGCAGCTGAGACATCATACATAGCTCAGAGTGATACTTCAGCGCACGCAAGATACACCCCTACACAGGATCCAGATGCAGTTTTGAGCAGCCATACCCCAGACGATTCACATTCAACAGACCTTAGAGTCTTTTATCAGGTGTCATTGTTCGAGTCATTGTCTTTTTCTTTTCCTTATGTACTTTTTATTTTTATTGAGTCATTTTGATATTTTTATTGAGTCAAAATTTTTTGAAAATTATATCTAACGTTGCTGGAATATTTTGTTTTGTGCTAACTTTCGTGTTGCTTCTATAAGAGTTATTGACTGCAGATTTTAACTGAACGAAAAACTTTTAGTGGATCAATCTACCAGGACGACCATATGTCTTTAGGACTCAGATGTTGGATGTTGGCTCCATCTTAATTTGAATATAATTTCTCATCTTGGGGCTTGGTATGCTTTGATAGAATTCTCTTTCAGGCATAACACTAAAAATTCCTACTGAGTGATTTTCCCTTATACTATTTCTTTCAGATTTTATGGATTTAAGATTGGATGAAATGAATAAAGGGGCATTTATCAAAAATTTATAACCCTCAAGACTCATGGAGACTTATTTCATTCATGCTTCATTTATAAAGAAAGAAAAGAAAGAAAAAAGAAAATATAAAAAGAGAAAGAAAAGAGATCAATAGATAAATAAAATGATACCCTAAAAAAGTAGAAAAAATTGATTCTCAAATGGGCTGATAGAAAAAATAAAATGATACCCTATAAAAGCAGGGAAAAATCAGCCTCTAAAGCATAAGAATAGAAAGGGGATTTAGCATTACGAAGGTTTATTGTGTTTATGAACTTGTTTAAATATGAGTCATTTATTCTTAGATCAATATTCCCTCGGTGAGACCGCACCTTAGAAATAATTAGGGGCTAGTGGAGATGTCGTTTTCTTTTTGATTTTAGCTCGAATCGGGATGGTTTCTAAGCAAGGGAAGTACACGGAAGTTAACTTTTTTATATTGGTGCTGCAATATGAAGATAACCGGGAGGACCTCGAGCAATGTTTCCGATGACAAAGGTATGTTTCCGCGTTTTCAAACCTTTTTTCGTTCTTATATTTTCTTTCCTTAAAGACAATCAAGAAGCTAAGTCCGATAGTTGATAACACTATTATTTTATTGTTTTGAATTTTATTTTTACTTATTTATTTGCATGTTTGTAACGCTTTTTCGACCGCTAGAGGTAATTTTCTAGTATTTGTGATTTTAGAAACTAAATAGGTCAAATCATCAAAAAGGATGGAGGAACGTGCTACTTGGACCTCATACATATTTCCAAGCAAGTTTCATTGACAGATCAAGAAGAAAGAAGTTCATACGCTAGAGTTTTGCTTTTTATTAGTTTTGATAGATTCTCAGCATCATAAAGATCATGTTTAAAGAAGGTCTTCTCTTCATTGGATTGAGATGAATTTTGGTCCGAAGATATAAGTTTGAGTTATTTTTCAAATGAAAGTTGTTTAAAGTCATTTGGAATTGTGAACGTTAAGTTACAACCATTTAAGCGGGGACATGTATGTCTGTCTCGAAAATGAAGCAAGTGGAGCAGTTAGAGTGTTGTGACCGGGTGACGAGATTCCCAGCACCGACCGAGTGTTCATTTTTTCTAAGTGTTCTTTGGAGAGATTCATTTTATACATCATTATAGAGTAGATTTTAAACTCATTAATCTTATTTATGATCATTTCTTCCATGTTTACTTGATGTGATTCGTGCTCCATGTTTAAGTAATCCGTTTGTTAGGTTTTAGGCTTCTCAAAGAGATAATATCATCATAAGTTGCTAGTATTTTATTAGGGATTCATATTGCCATTGTCTCAGTTGATCTTTGTGCATGATTACTTTACCGCGCATCTAGTAGTCTGTCCATAGATAGATTTTCATTCCAAAAGCTTGATAAATCACCTGAACCTAAACCTTTGACAAGCTGAGTTGCAAGGAGACTTCGAAAGTAGATCGCTTTGGGTCAGTGAACTTACCTAAATGTGAATCCATATAATGCATGTTTAGTTTCTACAAGGTCGTCCAAAAGGCGTTGTCCTTTGGTTATTTAAACATAGAATCCCGAACCTCGAAAGTGGAGAGGATCTAAATTAGTGTTTTCGAGTTCTAGATGTTGCTTAATTCTAATCCCTAGACATTATGATTTCTGTGATGCATGATTCTCTGCGAATGTCCTATATGCCTAACGATTTTCTTCATTGATTTACATCCTTTTATTTACTTTAAGTTGTTGTTATTTCTTTTTACACTCACAAAACAACCTTTTTATTTAATGTTTTAGTTTAAATCAATTCTGAAATTTGTAGTGTACAAACCAAGTTCCCGTGGGATCAATAACCTGAAGTACTACAACTATACTGTTAACTTGCACTTGTAGTGTCTTTTTGGGTGAAACTTGACACCGCGTGAATATTACCAAAAATAAATGATTGTTTTTAATAATAATTTCACAAAATCAAGTAATAATAATCTTAGTCGTTTATTTTAAAAATAAAATTTGATCAATTAACTCATTTTAAAATGAGCAGCATTTTTTTAAAAAAAAATTCTATACTAAATAAGAAATTTTGGGAAACATATAAATTTTCTTGGTATAATTTATTTATTGTTATGTACTAAGGTATAATTTTATTGAAATATGTAATTTATAATACCTAATTTTCTTAAGGTATAGAATAAACATATGAACATTGAAAGATCACTTTGTCAACAAAAAATTCTATCTTTAAAAAACAGAAAAATAAATAATATTTTCTATATTTTAAGAAATATTGTCAATTTCTTTAGTTTTAGAGGTGGACATAAATACCATTACAAAAAAAAAAAAATTCTAAAATAGAGTATAAAATAAGTAAATTAAGTATAATTGGAGATGTTATGAGACTTGTTTTAACCATTTTACATAGAATATAAACGTAGTAATAAAGCACAGTTAGTAGAAATGACGTTTGATGTTTTGTATTTCTAGTTTGAGTTCGAGATGGCTATATCAATAATTCGTACTTTCCAGAGAACTTTCCCTTTGTTAGGGCTTCAACTTTTGCGAAACAACGATTTCAATTCTTCGTAATCTTGTGGTTCATTTTCGACAATCACCATAAAATCGATGATATGTCTCTCTTACCTTTAGGATCAGTTGTTATCACGATGGATCATGATTTTTGGATGCCCCCACAACAGCTTAACCTTGGATCAGAAATAGCTCCGCTCAAGCTCTCGCATGAATCATATCGGCGAATGGAGGAGGAGGATCATCTCGGCCTGATTGCACAAGTTCTGAACCCACAACACCATAAGCCAAAAGCGATGAATGGCACCTTATTAAAAGCATGAAAGATGGAGGTTCAAGCGAATGCAAGAGTAAATGATGACAATTTTGTTCAATTTTTCTTTCATGAAGAGGAACACCTTTCATCAATAAATAACAATGGAACTTGGATGTTTCAGGACTATATAGTGGCCAAAGATCGCCGGAGTCGTCACCATAGCTTGCTGAGTTAGATTACCCTCAGAATGTTTTCTTTTGGGTACAAATCTTAAACCTTCCCAATGATTTCCTTGATGATCTAATGATAAGAGAGATTGGAGGGGTTTTGGGGGTAGTGAAAGATGTCAGAGTCCAAGAGGCTATCAGAGAGGCTCATGTTGAGGTATGGGTTAAAGTTATATGCAGTCCACGTCGAAAATCATAGTTGTTCGCTATGTCAATCTTGAGAGGGATAAGACACTGGTCATGATAAGGTTCCTTTTCAAGAAGTTTAGGAAATTTTTTTCACTTATGGCCCTCTACTTCATATATCAGAGCAATGCCAAGAAAGGACTAGACCACCAGAATTTCCCCTTTCATGAACAAAGGTGGAGATCATTCTCAAATGAATACACAAAGGAGAGAGCATGAGGATGAAAAAATGGGTGAAAAACTTTTGGGGATAACATTGGTAAAGTTCAATCTCATGGTGGAGCCACAAACATGTTAGGTGGAATACTTGTACCTATTATTTCTCCTCCAATCATAATCAAGAAGATAGGATATGCATCATTTGTTAATGTAAGATCCAATAAGAAGGCATGAAGAGTTTCTGGAGAAGACCAAACAACAATAAGTAGGCAACGTATTGCAAGAAAATTTTGGTGGTGAAGAAAATATGCAAGCTGAGCAATAAGGGAATGAGAAAGCTAATAATCATAAGTTTCTACCAACACGTCAAATCTTATCTAAAGAAAAAGGGAGGGTGAGGACCCCCAAACCACCCTAGAAGGATGAGGTAGTACATTGGAACTGTTAGGGTTAAGAGGCACCCTAGCAAAGAATCTTTTGGAAGACACTAGAAGAAAATACAAACCAGATGTCTTGCTCCTTTTACAAACCAAACACAAGAATGAATATGTAGAAGTGGTAGCTGCTAAAATAAGATATGCCCACTCTTTTGTATATCACCTCCCGGGCTAAGTGAAGGTATGACTATATTTTGGGATGAAGGTGTTAAAGTCTTTTTCGTTTCAAAACCTTCCTTGTACAATACTGACTTAGTTATGGAAGAAAATGGTGTTATGTGCTATATAACTTACATATATGGTCATCCAGACGAGCAATTAAGAAACAGACAATGGAGACAAGTCATAGATTAAGAAGAGCAAGGAGTTTATGAAGGAAGGCCAAGACTATTCATTGGAGATTTCAATGATGCATTCAATAATACAAAGAAATTGTGAGGACGTAAAAGCGCAAAATCCGACTTTAAAGTCTTTCAACACTTTGTTTGACAAACTTGGTTTGCAGGACCTCAAGGCATAGAAAGGTAAATACACATGGGCTGTAAAAGGTGGAGGTACAACATCAAGACCATAATCGACAGGGCTATTGCCAATGTAGAGTGGATAGAGAAATTCCAAAATATATATGTCCAGCTGCTTGGTTGGTATCGGTCAGACCATATACCCTTACTATTTCACACAAATAATTAAGCTTTTTTGAGATATGATAATTGGTGAAAGCAAGAACCAGAAGCAAAACAAACTATCAAAATATTTGGGAAAACATCTATGCCTCCTTACCACCCGAGGATTACAGGCACCGGTTGGCTTAGCAGAAGAACCAAAAACAGGATAATTCTGAAAACTGACCATTGATTTTCAACAAAAGATACGGGAAGTATATGCCTCTGACTTTTTAGATTTGCATAAAATTGATGAGCTTAAAAGTCAATTGTCTTTGCATTATAGAAGAGAAGAGGAATATTTGCACCTAAAAAGTAGAGTTCAATGTATAAAATTAGGAAATACAAACACCAAGTATTTACATGGTGTCACAAAGTAAAGAAGAAAGATTAATCGTATAACTTCATTACTGGATGGCCATGGAGTAATCAGAACCACATAGAAGGAGGTTAAACATGTTATTGCAATATATTTCAAAGAAATATTCTCCTCTGATACCTCTATTGATGATGAAGATTTTAGGAGCTTCGGAAAAATTAGTTAAAGAAAATGAACAAGTACCATACCTATCTGAGAAGAAGAAATCTACCAGACAATAAGCAAAATGAATAAAGACAATGTGGTTGGACCATATGGCTTATGTGTTGGCTTCTATCAACACCATGGGGACACTGTGGGCAAAGGTGTTGTGAACTTTATTCTCCACTTTTTCAATGTTGGATATATGCACCCGAAAACTAAACCATACAAATATATGCATGATTCCCAAAGTTAAAAGCCCAAAGGAAGTCAGAGACTATCGTCCTATCAGCCTATGTAATATAGCATATAAAATTATATATAAGATTATGGCTCAAAGGTTAAACCATTGGCTTCATAGAATTATCTCAGAGAACCAGTTTACCTTTATACCCGAGAAATTCTTAAGTGACAATGTACTTATAGCACATAAATCAGTCCATAGTTTGTTAACAAGGGATAGAAAATATAAGCTCATTACAGTTAAGTTAGATATAGCCAAAGTCTTTGATAAGTTTGAGTGAAGTTATATTAACTTTATATTAAGATCTTTGAGATTTTAGACATATGGTGCAACTGGGTGAGTGCAACATATTCAGTCCTCATGAGTGGATCTCCAGTAGGTTTTATCAGGCCAATTCGTGGGGTAAGACAAGGCGATCCTATATTACCCTATTTATTCCTAATTTTTACTGAAGCAATTTCAAACTTATTGTTAAATCTTAGGAGAATAGAAGTCATACATGATTTAAAGCTAGTCGAGGAGGTCCTCCGATAACACATATGTTCTTTGCAGATAATTCCCTTATTTTCTGCAAAGCAAATGAACAAGAATGCTCCAAAATTGTCCTATTCTTTAAAATGAGGAATAATTTAATCTTCTAGAATGAAAAGGAAATGATTCCTTAAATCATCAATAGAGCAATAAAGGATGTTAAAGAGTGGTTTGAGGAAAATAAGAGAGAAGAAAAAGGAGAAAACCAAAAAAAATTGTGAAGGCATGAGCTCTAACAAGCATACATATACTCATTTGGAAAATTCTCTTATGAATTTCTATGTCGACGTTTCATGGGTATCTAATACTGACAAGGATGATATTACTTGGATCCTTTACTCTCGCGATGATAAGTCTCCTGTGCAGGAATCAATGTCAATAGACCTGATAAGTAAAGCATTTGAAGCAGAGGCATGTTCATTCCGAGAATCAGTATAACAAATGAGGAGACTTGGATATAACAACATAACCTTCAAAGGTGACAACCAATGTATTTACTCACTTTTTCAGAAGTAGAAGTTATTTGATGTGTGTCAAGTTTCACACAAAAATGACACTACATCTGTAAGAGCACAATGTAGTTATAATAGTTCTAGTATTAACTTCCACGAGGATTTGGATTGTACACTATGAATCTCTGAAATGACTTGAGATAAACCAAAAAATAAAATAGTTTGGTGAGTGAATAAAGAAATGACAACAAAAAAAGTAAATAAATGATGTTGTAAATCAATTGAGAAAATCATTAGGAAATTAAGAAATTCTTAGAGAATCATGAATAAAAAATCGTAATGTCTAGGATTAGAATTTAAGCAACATCTAGAAATCAAAAACACTAATATAGATTCTCTTCACTTTCGATGTTCGAGAGTCTATGCTTAATCAACCACGTGACTCAAATTTTGTACGTCCTTGCAGATGCTAAACATGCATTAATTAAGTTGCGATAAGCTCACTAAACCAAGGCGATTTACTTTAGAAGCCTCCTTACAGCTTAGGTTGTCAGAATTTAGTTTCAAATGATATAACAAAATTTTAGAATGTAAATCTACCAAAGATCATATTATTAAATGCGTGGTGAAGAAAACATGAATTATATTCAACCAAGACAAAGACAATATGAATCCATAAGCAAACACCTATCAACTTATGATGACATAATCTCTTTGAAAACCTTAAAACCTAACAAATGAATGACTCAGACATGGTGCATGGAACACGTCAGAAATAAATCAATAAAATCATTATGTATTAAGAGTAGGAGTTTAAAAATCTTCTCTATAGCGAAGTACAAATCGATATCCTCTCCAAAGAAACTACTAAAATTTAAGAACAAAGAAAAACTTCTAAAGCTTTGAGATGAACTAGATAGGTGATCTAAAAGATGTGTCTCTCCCTCTAGAAGCTAAAAAAATTATGTATAATGATATATTTTCCTTAGGTCGTCATTGGTTAAGTCGATTTGGACGTAATCGAAATCGATTAGCTGAACCGAAAAATATCAAGTGATTTCTGTCTATGACCAGAAATCTCTTTTCCACCAATCAGGACCAAAAATGATCTCCAAACCATTAGGAATAAGCACACCAACAGGTGAGAATGTCCAAGTGCTCCTCTTGCTTCATTTCCAGGGCATGGTGACATATCTCCATGTAATCGGCTGTAACTTCTTGGTCTCAACTCCAAATGACTTCAAATCACTTGAACTTGAAATCTAAATCAAAATTATATTTGGTGTCTAAAATTTAGCTCAAAACAATGAAGGAATGATCTTTGTTCAAAGCGATCTTTCTAATGTTTAAAATATGTTAAGATTGGTAAGATGCAAAATTCAAGCGTTTAAGTTTCCATCTTTTTGATCCATCCATGAAACTTTCTTCGAAATATGAATGAAGTCCATTTAGAATGCTTCTCCATCCTTTTTGATGCTTTGATCTGTTTAGTACCTAAAATTACAAATACGAGAAAACTACCCTTAAAGGTCAAAAAAGCGTTAAAAATCTGTAAATAAACAAGTAAAATCCAACTAAAAATGGTAAAATATTAGTGTTATTAAATCCATTTTGATTTAAATTCTTTTTTATCCTTGTGAAAAGAAAATCAAAGAACGAAAAAGAGGTTTGGAAAAGCGAAAATTTACCTTTTTCATTTGAAACATTGTCTCGGGGTCCTCTAAGTTATCTCTATACATCAACACCAACATACAGAGATTAACTTCCACGTACTTCTCTTTGCTTAGCAACCATCTCGATTCGAGCCAACCAAAAGAGAAAACGACATCTCTACTACCTGCTTATATAATCTAAGGTACGGTCTCATCGAGGAAATATTGATCAAAGAACAAATGGCTCACACTCAATCATGCTCCTGGACATATTAGTCCTTCATAAAGCTCTATCCCGATTCTATTTTTTTGCTTTAGAAGCTGATTTTTCCCTACTTTTATAAGGTATCATTTTATTTTATTTTCTAACAATCCGTTTGAGAATCAATTCCGACTTTTTTAGGATATCATTTTATTTTTTCTATCAATCTGTTTTTATCTCTCTTTTTTTCTTTCCTTTCTTAATTAAATAAAGCACAAGTGGAATAAGTTTCCACGAGTCCATGGGGTTTAAATTTTTTATTAGAGTTATTGCCCCTTTGCTCATTTCATCAAACCTTAAATCCATCTTAAATGAAAGACCTAGTAGAAGGGATAGAACTCACTAGGATATTTTAGTATTGTTGGGGTCAAAAAGGTCACGATGAAATCAACGCCTAAAAAGCACCATGGAAATGTTGTCACTCTTTCGTGTACAAAAATCATAAGGGGATTATCAAATCCGAGGTTCTTGTTGTCTAGACGATCTCCTCTCAAACAAACATCGAAACCCCGCGTCTAGTCATTCGTAGGCGATTTCTTCGCAAAGTCTAGTCACCCGCGAGCAGCCAAATGCGAGAGTATCGAAATCAACCCTCGAGACTTCCAGATAACTCCTGAGAGATCTCAATAGACAAGTTTTGAGCGATAAGAAGTCACCGTAAACATCGAACAACTGCGTCGCTTCGGAAACACGAACAAGGTCTAGTCGCCCGTGGGCGACTAGACTCTCCATGAAGTCTAGTCGCCCAGGGGCGACTAGACACGAACAATTTCTAGTCCCCCAATGGGCGACTAGACTCTCGGCAAGTCCAGTCGCCCAATGGGAGACTAGACTCTCGGCAAGTCCAGTCGCCCATTGGGCGAGTAGACTCTCGTCAAGTCCAGTCGCCCATTTGGCGACTAAACTCTCGGCTAGTCTAGTCACCCATTGGGCGACTAGACTCCCAGCAAGTCTATTCGCCCATGGATGACTAGACTCATGAAAAAAGTCTATTCGCCCACGGGCGACTAGACACGGACAACGCCTAGTTGCACACGGTTGACTAGACCACATCTTCTCGATCATATTCTTCTTCGATTCTCGGTTTGAATGTCTCTTGTCTCATCTTGATAGGAGTTTCCGTTAAAGTTTCGCGATAATAATCATAAAGACTAGTTTTTTTCGTAAAAACTTCGTATAGATCGTATAAAACGATAATGATTAACTTGAACACTGATATTATCTTAACTATACGATTGGTCTTATCATTTCACGAAACCATCACTGCATAATTATACGAAGAATGATTTCTCCGAAAGAAATCGTAAAAGTCACTTAATCCAAAAACGGCCCAGGAAGGCCCATAACGCGATAAAATTTTGATTACGATTCCAGAAATCGTAAAAGTCACTTAGAACTAGGATACTCGCCGACAGCTCTCGCGGCCACGGCTTATCACCTGTTATAACGCTCAAACGCAATTTGGAACAAGATCTCGATTGCTCAACTCTATTTTCATATTCTCTTTTTATTATTACTTCGTCGTCTGTTATTTCGTATTTTGATCTCTCGTTGTTTGGTTTAGCAGAAATCCGGAAACTCAGGAAAAGTTAGGATTTCCTGGCTTTCCTGCGATTATGAAAATCAACAGTGCGAATTTCCACAGTTTGGCGCTAGACGGAGGGGGCCTATTCGTTCAGGGTACGGATTAATCTAACTCGCAGCCGCAAAACGCTAAATCAGATATGACTACAGACGACAAAAAAATCAACCAGCTCGTGACGGCGACAGTGCCAATGACGACGCTGAAAACACTCTAGCGACGAACAACACTGCGGTCAACGCTGACGCAAACACCATGGAGTTCGAGGAGATCAAAAAGATGTTCTCGACTCTCGAAAAGAAGTCGACCAAACAAGATAAACTAACTAGCTCTCTTGCTAAACAGGTTGATACCTTAACCGCGAGGACTAGGACTATTCTTCCGCGCGGAGCTACCAGACTTCGCGGAAGAAGACTCGACTTCACTACTCCGCTCGGCTTACTCCAGAACACGCAGGAAAAACCATTAGAACAAAATCCCGATGAAATCACCCCTGTCGCAGCACGGAACAACGTGGATGACCTTCTGACTATCGAGAAAGAAATGAAAGGAAACAAAATCGAGCGAATCGACTTGGACTTCAGCGATCAATCCGATTCCAAGGATGAAGATGCTGACGTACACCCAAGAAGGGTTAAGGTCACACAACACGGAAAAACTCTCAGCTCAACGAACCCATGACAGAAGAAGAAGAATATATCTTTTAGGTAGAGCAAGAGAAACAGGCCGAGGAGCAAACCAGAACCATTTGCAGTACACGTCGACGGTCTCGAAAAAAGACCAACGACGATCTCGACGAGATTCGCGATCTCCAAGAATACATCGCGAAAACAACAACAGAGGTTAAAGCGGTAAAATCGCATATCTACCCCACGACCAGTGCCGCACCAGAGATTGATAGGCTCCTCGAAGAGGCTCGGAAAATTCTATTCACTGCTCGCATAACCAACACCAAAGTCTCGGATCCGAAAAGGTGAAAATTCCAATGTATGATGGAACCTCTGATCCGAAAGCTCACCTGCAGACTTTCCAGATCGCGATAGCGAGATCCAAACTCAAGGAAGGCGAAAAAGACGCTGGCTTCTGCCACCTCTTCGTCGAGCATCTCCAAGGAGCGGCCCTCGAGTGGTTCTCCCGTCTAAAATGAAACTCCATCGGAAGTTTCTGTCAACTCTCCTTGGAATTTCTCAAATAATACTCCATGTTTGTGGACAGAGAAACCTCCGACGTCGATCTATGGAGCCTGTCTCAAAGAGAAGACGAATCTCTCCGAGATTTCGTGAACAGGTTCAAGATAGTGATGTCGACAGTAAGCGGGATCAATGACAAAGTGGCAGTAGACGCGCTCAGAAAACCCTCTAGTACAAGTCGAAGTTCAGAAAGTGGATAGCTCTTGAAAAACAATGCACTATTCAGGATGTGCTTCATAAGGCAACGAACTTCATCATTATCAAAGAAGAGATGAAAGTCCTGTCGCAAAAACATAAACCAGCGAAGGTGTCCTCAAAAGACGTTACCTCAAAACAGAAAACAAAAAAAGAAGATCCCTCGTAACGACAAGTATGTCCATCACAAAAGAGAAGACATCTAGGGGGTACATAATTATGCTATCAACTCCTCGTCCGAACAAAGTAGGACATCGGGGAACACCTGGACACGGAAGACGTCATACGAAGAGAACACCTTCAGCGAATTCCACCAAACAAAAGGTCACTTCACCGCAAACTGTAAGGTTCTCGGAGCAAGGCTAACGGTAAAACTGCTCGCGGGGGAAATCTCAGACATAACCAGCGTAAAAGACCTCATACGCGATACAGACCGCCAACCCAGAACCGATAAGGCACCCCCAGAAGACGCCATGTCTTAAGGAACTCAAGCGGATGGAAAACGCGGAAGGAGATCCTGCAACAAAGGCAACGACTCCAATCGCCTCAGGGTGAATATGATCATCGGAGGATCAAAATACTTTCGCGATACCGTCTCATCGATAAAAGCCTACCACCAAAAGGTCAAGTCAAGTGCAAACTGGCTTACGCCACTCGACACCCCAAATGACACTATCGCTTTCAAGGAATACGATACTATCAGAATTGACAAACCCCATAACGATCCCCTCGTGATCGACCTCATCATAAAAGACCTCGAAGTCACCAGGGTCCTCATCGACACAGGAAGTACCGTCGATATCATCTTCCGCGACCCCTAAACAGGATGAACATCGATTTATCCAAGGTCACACCCGCATTGAAACCACTCACAGGTTTCTCGAGTATGACGTCAATGACTCTCAGATCGACCAAGCTTCCAGTGATGGTCAGGGAGATCACGAAAGTCATCGATTTTTCGGTCGTCGACCATCCTGCCATCTATAACGTGATTATGGGAACACCATGGATAAACTCCATAAAGGCAGTCCCATCGACCTACCACTTAGGCATCAAATTCCCGACTCCCGACTCCCGACTCCCAACGGAATTGCCGCAATCTGGGGATGCCAAAAACAGTCATGACTTTGTTTCCTAGCCGAGCATAAGCGAAGACAAGTCGCAATGACGCCCATGGCTAAACCCAAACGAATGAAGACAACTCAGTTGTCAGCCGAAGACACTTCGGAAAAAGACGTGCTAGAATCGTCAACTCAAGAAACGGCTTAGTTCGAAGGAAACAAGCACACTTCCGAGCCCGACATTCCCAACAAAGCGATACTCTCGAAAACCAGAGGAAATCGTCGACCCAGCTGTAGTCATCAAGACTGAAACGGTCGACGCAACTCTACCAAATGAGTTATCATTCTCAACAACAAACTAAACTACGAGACGGATTGATCCTCGAAATAGGTACGTAGGCAAGTCTTAGCAAGAGGAGTTCAGAGGGGAGTGGGTTTACGTATACTCGTATACTCCAACACTTTGTACTCGACACTTTTAAATACGTTTCAGCAATAAAAAATTTTTATTTTTGTATAACCCGGAAATGGAAATCATATGAGAACATCTTTCTTAATGAGTCTTGGCTATAACTTGTTCGTCAACACATTCTACCTCAAAACGGAAAATATTTTGGAAAAACGAGACGTCGCAAATTTCCGAGAAACACAATTTCAAACTCGATCAAAAACTTCTAAAAACAGTCGTCGCAAGACTATCAAACCCCTACCGGAAAAAGACAAGTACTTGTTCCTACTTCACACCTGCAGATTGGCCCCGATGAACGAACTAATCACTCGCTTTAACCTGCTCTTCACGAAGAGTTGGTTCTCATACATCCGACACAAGGATAAAAGCGCTATAAAAACCAAAATTTCGGCCAGCACTTCCAGACGACTTCGACATTGTCTTTGGATAGATGCTCGTTTCCCGATTGATGCAAGTCATATAAGCTGAGAACTTATCGCAGACTTCAATATCGAGACGGAACCAAGTCGAAATCGAAAATGGGAAACGTAAGCCGAAATTAGTCACTACATGCCCTAAAACCGAGAGTAAACCTAGGTCTTTCCCTAAACCCAAGACACTGGTCTCGAACATCTCAATACATAGTATATAACCGATACGAGATCCCGAAACTTGTCTCTTCGTCTATATTCATGTTTATAAGAATCCGAAAGACTAAGAGGGGTTAGTGGGAGTTGAATTTCATAAAGTTGATTGATTTTAAAAGTTGAAAGATTTATTAAATCTGTAAAGAGTTTTGTTAAATTTGCAGAGAGTTTTAAGCCTTAGAAAAATCAATCAAAAGTTTTTAGTTGTAAGGATTCTAAGAATCCAAGGTATATGTGAAGTATATAGAAAATTTTGTTCAATGAGTTATTTTGTTGAGAATTCATGTTCCAATAACACTAGATTTTAATTGAATCATAAAATCAACGAAAACCAAACTTTTTGAATAACAGTAGATTTTGAGTGGATATTTAAAATCATCAAACCAATAACAGTAGATTTTATCAAGAATGTTATAATATATAAACCAATAATAATGTATTCTTAAAATTTTAACAATCCTCAAAAATATGACTACCAATATAACCCCTCCCCTCCCCCTAAGTCTCTCGAAAACTCGCACCTGAAACAAATAACAAATATAGCGATCTCTCAAGGAACAGATATGAGACGACAACTTATAATATGTCTCCACGAACGCAGCACTACTCATACATACACCAATCAAACTAAAAACATAATCCATTAATACTCACGGGACTATGGGGTTCAAAGCCACACCCGGCCAACCCCAACAGACTGAAAGCGGCCACACTTGTCCAAAACATAAAACATGACTTAAAATAAGGAACACACTCCCTCTACATATATCTCTTATTTACGAATCATATTCATAATAACCAGATATCAAAAATAGCCAACACTAAAAAGGTTTGGATTTTGATCCGCCGCATCCTCTTCGCCCCGAAAAGTGTTCCTAACTTCCTCCGAGTCAAGAGAAACGGGAATTGAAGCCCAGTAATCCTGAAACCTCCCTTCAATCGAAGGGATTGAAGAATCCACATCCTTGCACTTCTCCATATGGTCGGACATCTTTTCCATCTCGAGGCGATAGCAGCAACCGGGATGTCGGGTACGCCACAAAGCATCCACTAAACCACGGCACTCGCGATACTCTCTGAAAGACTATGGTGTGCACTTGTACTGATCAAAGTCGGTCGCAAACTGAACTGAATGTTCAGCTACAACTGAGGCAATCTCGCATTTTCCGCGCCTATACGCGCAACGGACCTGTGACGCTTGATTCTACGCCAAATCCTTCTCACGGAGAGAATCCGCTTCAACCTCCCTTTTCAAATGGGAGTTCTCCTAATCGAGTTTCTCGGCCTTGAACTGAGCAGTCCGCGCCTCCAAGTCACTCGTCCTAAGGACCTCATTCATCACTTGAAGACCCTAAAAAAAGGGATCCTTTAAACGGTTAGGGGAAAAGTCATATGAATAAACGGAATCATGCTGTATGCTCGAAAACTAACCCCCATGCATAGACGCGAGGCCTCCGCAAACTGCCCCGACCTGACTAACCCCACGGCAGCCACGGGTAGGTGTGACGGGACATCAAAAGAAGCAAGGAAGGTCTCGAAGTCGGATCCGTCTCCGAAGGGCGGCAGTGAAGGTTGACTCGAACCGCTTCCGTCTACAATTAGGAAACTGTAGTACCATGTCCCCTCGGACGGCACCCTCCTGTCTTCGGCAACGCTGCCCTCGTCAATGGACGCGCGCCCGTTCCTGGGTGACCTCTCCCTCTCCTTGTCAAGAGGAATCTCGTATGGAGTAAAGTCACTCATGTTCGGTTCTAACTTCTCTTCCGTGACCGTGTGAGGCCGAGTCCGATTATGATACTCAACTGCGTTGCGAACTCTTTGTGAACTCGTTGTGGGGGAAAGTAACCCCAATGGAACGGACCACCTCGAAGAAGGTTCCCAATAACGAATAGATCTTCGGGATGCGGGGGAAGGGGATCAATGACTGCAAAACAAAAGAACGGTCAGATACCGGCAAACGAATAGAAAAACAATCAGAGTATCTAAAAAATGATACCCGTGGAACCCCATCTACGCCTAAAGCAGAAAACGTATTCGTCCTCGACAGAGGCACTATCTAAACGAACAAAGAAATATCGCTTTTTCCAACTGTGGAAGTTTGACGTAAATGATCGGATCACCGACATATTCTTCCTCGGCTTAAGACAGTACCGAAGCGGCAGACTCGTGGCTTTCGGATACAAAAAACCAGTAAATATTCGACACTCAGATCCATCCCTCGTTCGTAACTTAAAACAAAAAGTTCGAAGATGTGTTGGAGTCCGGCGGGCGAAAGCTGGCTGATCGATAAGTCGTAATTATCTAAAAATTGAACTATGATCCCCAGTATAGGAAACCATAGTCGACAAAATAGCAATTACGCCTCGTAGCATGTAAAGAAACCGCGATGTGGAGAATCGACCTCCTCTCCATTCTTCGGAATTCGAAACTCCACCCCCTCCGAAACTTGGCAAAAATCCCGGATGGTGGCGAGAAAAGAGTCTCGGCATTCGCTCGGCCCATAGGAGACCTTTTTAAAGGTTGGTCTCGTCGGACACCATGAGTTAGGCAGTGGAGATTCGATATCACACGTAACACGCCAATACTCCCTCACTTCCTCGGGATCGATCGAGTGTGGCAAGAACTTGATTTTCGGTACATTGTCGTCCCCGCGAACTGGTAGACTTTCGGGGGTGAAAATAGACGGTGAAGCATTTACGGAAATTTGTGCATTCGAAGCCATAACAAAAGAAGAGAAAAGAGATATGGAAAGGATAAGGAATTTTCTACTTTAAGGAAATTTTCTTGTGAATGAGCAAGTGAAAGATTTGGAAAGTTACTCCTCATATGTATAGAAAGGGAGACTTACTATTCATCCTTGGACTTTTTAGTCATCAATTCCGCCTAACTTACCTAACGTGTTTTGAACTTCGCAAGAACACTCACACGATTCTTGCGATCTGGGGGCTAACTGTTGGGTTCAAAAACGGTCACGACGAAATCTACGCCTAAAAAGCACCACGGAAATGTTGTCTCTCTTTTGGGTACAAAAATTGTAAGGGGATTATCAAATCCGAGGTTCTTGTTTTCTAGATGATCTCCTCTCAACCAAACGTCGAAACCCCGCGTCTAGTCATCCGTAGGTGATTGCTTCGCAAAGTCTAGTCACCTGCGAGCAACTAAACGCGAGAGTATCGAAATCAATGCCCGAGACTTCCGGATAACTCTTGAGAGATCTCAATAGACAAGTTTCGGAGTGATAAGAAGTCACCATAAATATCGGACAACCGCGTCGCTCCGGAAACATAAACAAGGTCTACTCGCTCATGGGTGACTCGACTCTCCACGAAGTCTAGTCGCCCATGGGCGACTAGACACGAACAATGTCTAGTCGCCCACGGGCGACTAGACACGAGCAATGACTAGTCGCCCATGGTTGACTAGACCATGTCCTCTCGATCATCTTCTTCTTCGAATCTTGGTTTGAATGTCTCTTGTTTCGTCTCGATTGGAGTTTCCGATAAATTTTCGCGTTAATAATCGTAAAGACTTGTCTTTTTTCGTAAAAATTGTGTATTGATTGTATAAAATGATAATGGTTAACTTGATCACCGTTATTATCTTAACAATACGATTGGTCTTAGCATTTTGTGAAAATATCTCTGTGTAATCCTACGAAGAACGATTTCTCCAAAAGAAATCGCAAAACGGCCCAAGAAGGCCCAAAATGCGATAAATGTCTGCTTATGATTCCGGGCGAGGATGGGCCTAACTACGTTAACGATTTACCCGATTTCATGAAATGATAAATGGAAAAAGCGATAAAGTCAAGTTCAGAGATAAATATAGAAAAATCGTGAAGATGAGGAATATTCTCGAAATAAAGAATATTTTTGTGGAAGGATATACTCGAATCTAGGGCGGAAAAGGAAACCGGGCTGACCTACGAAGGCATATATAAGAGAGGCCATGAAGAAGAATGAAGAAACACAGAATTTTCTTCATAACTTACACTTAAAGCAATTAGGTTATTTTCTCGATTTTGTTAGCGAGCTGCGATTCAACTAGTTTGACAAATCTTACGCTGTTAGAACTAGGATAATCGCCAACAGCTCTCGCAGCCACGGCTTATCACCTGTTGTAACGCTCAAATGCATATTCAAAATAAGATCTCGATTTCTCAACTCTGTTTTTCGATTCTCTTTTTATTATTACTTCATCGTCTTTTATTTCGTATTTTGATCTCTCGTTGTTTGGTTTAGTAGAAATCTGGGACCTTATGGAAAGTTAGGGTTTCCTGGCTTTCCATCGATTACAAAAATTGACAGTGCGAATTTCGGTTTCCATAAGTACTATGCCTGAAAGAAGAGTCTATCCAGAGTATACAAAGCCCCAAGATAATAAATAAGTTTATTTTATGGTGGAGCTAGCATTGAAAAGAAGAATCCTAAAGGGATATGGTTGTTCTGGTAGGTCGATCCACTAAAAGGTTTTCATTCAGTAAATTATGTAGTCAATAATTAATGTAGAAGCAACACGAGACTTACCTTGCACCTCTTGGTGCAAAAGCAATCAACAGTAGGGATGACAGATCCAATAAAATAAAATTAAAATAAAATAAAAAAGACAAAGACTCAAACAATGATACCTGAAAAAAGACTCAAAAATCTGGTGAGTGTGAAGAACTATCGGTACAGACCTCTTTTGGGCGTGGGTGGAGGTGGGTGAATCCTCTGGTGTATGGCTTCTCACTACGTCATTTGGGTGCTTATCATGAACATGTGTATGGTTGTATCCTACATGTGCTGAAGGGTCACTTGGCGTAGTGTCAGATGTGTCATCAATGTCTTACCCGAGGTCGAAGACTAAAGAAAATTTCTCTAAGTCTCCCTTAGATACTGACTCAGCTCTCTCTCTCTCTCCCTCTGTGAGTCCTCCTGAATACTCATGGTACATGATGTGTGCTTCTTTTCATGTATTCTTGAGCTTATTTTATCCATATTTTGATAGCTTTTAGGTTGTATATAATGCATTTAAGTGTTAGAATCCATCTAGTTTATAAGTTGAGTCTAGTTTAGGATTTTCGTCTTTGCATTGCATTCTTTTGCATTTGTAGGGATGAGCTTTGGATGAGCGAATAAAGAGCTTGGAGAAATGCATTCTTGATGCTTAATTGGTGAAGACACAAAGAGAATCAAGAGCCAAGTGCAACTGGAGAAGAGGAGTATATGCAAATAATACGTCATTTTGACGACAATTGAAAATGCAAGAAGAAGAAGTTGCATATGCAAGCCACTATCAACCACAGCATGGGACCGATAGTGAGCAGCATGAGACAAATTTATTTTCAATGCAAGCCACAATCAACCACAGGACTGATAGTGAGCAATATGGGACCAATAATGGCTTGCAATCGGGTAGTTTTCACTTTAGGGCAACCCTTCTAACCCCAACTTGTATAAATAGCACCTCTTAGCCTCCAAGAACATAATGTTTCTCCTCTTTTCAACTTTTCAACACTTTCTTTGATGTTTTAAATTTTCTCTCTTGATCTATAAGATCAAGAGTCTCTCTTTTATTCATGAATCTTGAATCCTTTATCTATTTAGTAGTCTCTTTAGATGGATCTTGGGTGTTTGAGATTTGGTTAGATAGGATTGTAATGATTGAGTTAGGGATGGTTTATCTTTAATTTCTAATGGATTAGGAGGTCTTAATGCTTGATTTGAAAGAATCTTGATGTGTATGCATTTCACACTCGAGAGGTGTTCGATGAAATGTCTAGGAGTTCCTAATTCATGCTAAACTTATCTTAGCCAATGAGATTTGATTGCTAGGGAGTTTAGCGACAATATGGACTTGTTATTAATGATTCTTATTGATTTTTCAATTGAAATAA
>OVAN01000747.1:0-51164 GCA_900406275.1 Anastatica hierochuntica | reverse complement strand
TTGCTAGAAGACTATCCATTCTTTGTATCTCCGGATTCATAAGCCGACCAATCAGGGTCAGTGAGAACTGTTGTACCCGCCGAGCAATCCCCGCCGAGGACAACCTCACTGTCTCTGTCCGAACAACACCCTTAGTAGCTACAACCTGAGCCATTGCCTGATCAACCAATAATGCCTCAGGAAACCAAAAGACAGGAGACCCCGCAACCCTTATACTAACCGTTAATAGCTGTCGCCCAACAGAGAAAGGACTAGATGAAATCAAATAAGAGAAGAATAATGAAGAATTATGACCTAACCACACTGCCTCCAGAGCCTTATATAGAAGACCACAGATAAGGGGAACCCCGAGATTCCTGAAGCGTAAGAAGGAGAAACAATATCTATGATAATAACTCCCAAACCTCAGACTCACCAAATATGGCCACAAACAACAGTCACCACCAAAAACTCTGGAAGCCAGAATAAAATCCACAAGATACTTCTTCCCAAATCTCACCATGACACTATCCCACTCAAAGATACTCATTAAACCAAACAGAATCACCAGCAGACCCAATCTTCAGCGATCCCAAACGATCCGCCAACCCGATCGGACCTTCCTTATTTGAGCCCCACGAAAACGAGAAATCCTGGCTGCCTCATATCGCCCAAGGATCCCCAAATCTCCTTGAATCACCAAGAACATAATCAAACCCGCCGTCAAATTTCCATTTTCCTTATCGACAAATCCCAAAATCCCTAACACCCAATCCTTGACTGGCGCCCAAACCTGCTCCCATATCGACAGCTTTCTCCTTTTGCACTCATTCCTGATCGTCTCCGACCACCCTATCACCTCCGATTCGCCCTGGATCGGACGGGATCCCTCTTGCCAAAGACACCACAGATCCGTGCTTATTGAGGCTTCCCCAGATCCTAATTGCCACCGATAGAAATACCCTCGTGATCTTTCCAAAGAACCATAACAACCCAGCCATCGCCGCCGATTCGCCGTCGATCTCATCCACCAAACCGCCGCGACCGAGAAAACCCTAGGGAAACCACGCAGTCGCCATTAGAGAGAGAATTATTGTTTATGTAAACACTTGTTTAAACGGTTTGTTTTTTGACATCAGATTTTTTTTTTGTTATAATTTTACTATCATTTTTTTTATAAAATTTTTTTGACATCTAGTTTAATGGCAATTAGTTTCTCTTTTTAAAAACAAGATGGTGTAATCATTGGTCCACTTGCTCCTCTCGATAAAATTTTTTTTATTTATCAGTATTTTGATTTTTGACAGACAGTACAGGGAATACTAGTAACCGAAGAAAATCTGAAAAAATAAAACTAAAGAATACTACCTAAAACAAACCAACACAAACCTAGAAAACTAGGCCGAAAATGAGAAACAGGTGAAGAATACAATCTTGATTCATAGAAAATATTCGGTTTCAATTATTAACCATATTGACTTCGCTACTCTACCGACCCGACGCGTCCCACCTAATGGTTTTTAATATCGCCGAATTTGTTGATCGCCGTTCTCAACCGATGGAGCTCGGAAAGGTGAGAGTCACCTAATTTCCTAGGATGTCAGGATTTTTCTAGCCTAAATCGTCCTACCGGAGTAGCTGGCTCTTAACGAACTCCTTATTCATGTAATCTTCACTAACTCTGAAGGTCTAAACTTAACAAGCTGGAAACGAAAAAACTTAACTAAAACTCGGGTTGAGAAGGAAATTGCATCATCGATCGCCACCACGAACTCCCTGCAACATTTAAGAAAGAAGTAAACCTACCGGAGCTCACCGAATCCGATTAAATCTGGCACTGAGAACATTGACTTCTACTAGAGGATTTGTTGGTTTATTCTCTACCCCATTGACCACTACAAATCAGAGAAAGCACCGCCACTAGCCATCACTGAAAACCAGTGAATGGTCTCAAAGCCTTCCCCTTCTATGTGGATAAAGACGGACTCAAAACCCAAATGAGAGAAAAGGAAATCGTTATGGAGTCTTTAACCTGAAATATATCCTTGAGGCACATCGAAAACAGTGATGCCAAGAGGGAACAGACCAAGAAGAAAGGCTCACAAAAACACGGTTGTCTCTAGCCATAGACGACAAGAGAACTAAGTCGTGCCTTTGTCTGCACAAGGTTGGGACGGAGACATCTTAAGCAGGACGCGCCCCGCCGCGGAGTCTCAGATCAGTCACGTCTTCGGTAGAGAACAAAGCCTTCGCCAGACCACATCCAGAGTTGATTTCAACACCCGACGCCGAGAATTGAAAGAGCAACACCGATAAAATCCTAATCCAAACCCTAGCCTAGCAGAATAACTCCTTGTAGCCCCGCCAAAGCCATTGCCGGAAGAGATCTGCTCAGCTCATGCGCCTCCTTCTCGTTGACATGAAAGATCAACCTAAAGGAAAATTGGTCTCTCGACACATCAAACCCTAAAATCCGACCCTCCCCTTAACCCACCATCATCCCCTCGCTGCATCAGAAACCAACATCTCTTCACCACAGGTCTGGCTTGAGCTGTAGCAAGAGTCGTAGTAAGAGCCGCGATTCCCACAAAGGCAAGCATATTGGAGATTAGAGGATGATAAAGGAAGAGGGCAACAAAAACGAGAGATTCGAGGGAGAGAAGCCGCCACCGATGGTGTGGACCACCGGCACCGAAGGAAGCTTTACTATCATTTTATAGATAAATGTAATTGAAAACGAAAATTTATACGTAAAATTTTGGTATACTGATAAAATGGAACAGAGAAGAAAAGAGAATAATAGAAAGCAAACGTTTATAATTTTAGAGTTATTGATGTGCTCTGGAGGAGGAAGATTACATCTTTATATAGAGAAAGTTTTTGACAATTTTTCATATTTGTAATAAAGAGACGTGACAGGATGTGGATCTATTTCCGCTCATGCACGTCATTTCTTTCGCAACACTCCCCTTTGAAGACCAACATCACTGTCATCACTCGCAATTTATTTTATGTGCCTCGTTAAAAACCTTTCTAGGAAAACCCAATGGAAAAAACCAAAATAAGGTAAAAAGAGTACAACAACGCAAGCTTCCCATTAAATGAGTAGGAGGTCATTTCATAGGTCTTGTTGAAAATGCATCCCAATGTTTTGTACATGCTTCCTGAATATGGTAGTGGCTAGTGACTTCATGAAGAGATCGGCTGCGTTGTCACATGATTGGACATGTCTTATTTCAATTTCTTTGTTATTCACGAGTTCTTGAGTGTATGAGAAGAATTTTTGAGGTATATGTTTAGTTCTGTCTCTTTTATTATGTCCTTTCTTCGTCTCGACGACGCATGCAACATTGTTTTCCTTCCTTTTGTTTCCCTTAGTATTATTGTTTCATTCGTTACTTTGTTCTTTGGTTCGGTCGTTGTTTAGAGTGTGGCTCATCTCCTTGATGTCGGGGATGATTTATTATACCCAACAGTTTCCATAGTATTCTTCATTGTACATGAAACACCAAAAAATTTTATTTTAAATTGTGATAACAATAATTAAACTGAAAAATGTGAAAAGTGCAACTTCACACAAAATGTATAACTTGAAAACATGTGCAACTTGAACAAATCTGATAGCACCACGTTAGATTTGTTTAAGTTGCATCTGGTTTTCAAGTTACACATTTTGTGTCAAGTTGCACTTTTCACAATTTTTTAGTTTAATTAGTTTTATCACAATTTAAAATAAAAATTTTGGTTGTATTCATTATATTGTGTTATTTAAGTACATTATAAATGTATTCATACAAAAATTTATGTCAAAATATTATTTTTGTGATTTTCGTAATGCTATGTGGCTAATATCAACAAATATATCATAAAAGTATATGGTTATTTTGAAAACATTAACCTTGTGTCATCGTGAAAGTTTCAAAACATTAACATGGTCTCCGAGTTACACATTTTTGTGTCAAGTTGGACATGGTTTTCGAGTTACGCATCTGACACGACTCAAATTAGTGCAAATTGGTTTGGTGGTGTGTGTTTGATATTTATTATTTTGGGTTTTAGTACAATTGTAGGCACAGACGACTCATTTATGTCGTAAACGGCGATTTATTTATGTCATTCCTTCTCTTTCCGACGTCCTTTCACACTCTCTTGCTTCTCTTCATCTTCCAACTCTCTTTTCTTCTGAGAAAAAAACTAACTTTCTTTCTTGCAATTTATTGAAGTTTCTCCAATTTTTCCAAGATGTTTCTCGCATTTATTTTTGCCTTAATTGTTTCTGGTAAGTTTGTTTTCACGATAGATTTAGGAATTATGGTAGGAATTGTTCCCATAACCGAGTATACACGTCTCTTTTCTGGTAGGACTTTTGATATCCGGAGGAATCAGAATGTTCATCTCGCCACATTCCAGAAAATAGTCTGTTGCAGGTTTGTTGATTTCCGAGTGCTTCTCTTTCCTTTGCATGTGGAATTAGTTTCGAAAAGGGGAAGGGTGAGTTCCGGTTAGGGTTTGGTCCATTAATATTTTAGTTTATGTCTTCGTAGGGGACGGCAGTAGTAGCAGTAGCGGTGGTGGTGGTGGTGACGGTGAGGTGATGGTGGCGAGGGTGATGGCGATGGTGATGGTGGTGACCCCCTGATGATGATGATGATAATGATGATGATAATGATGATGATGATGCTGACTCTAACTCGAGTCATGGTACGTGGGAAATGTATGGGAACTGTTTTGAAACGAAACAACCTAATACTCAACTGACACCGACCGAAGCGATGGAGCCGAGAACTGCCCAAGGCCAAAGAAAAGACCTCGTCGTTCTTTTCATCCATGGGGATTGGAACCATGGAATGAGGACGCAAGGGGATTGGATAGCGACAGTGAAGGAAATGATGGTGAAGGCAACGACGACCAAGATGATGGCGATGATGATAATGATCTAGATGGTGGATCAAGTGACGACGACATGTACTGATGTTGTTCGGATTTTTTTTTGAACTTTAACCCCAACTCTTATGTTAATTTATCGAGTCCCTAATTTATATGATCTCGGTTTGTGTATACAAGTTTCCTCTGTTTATTAACTGCCATATGTAGAAATCTATGCGTTTAAATGTGCTTTTCTTATTTAATTACTGAAGGAAATCGATGTATAATTACATAAATTAAACCATGGAAAACTCGAAATCGAGATTAACTATATTCACACCAAATTTTACTTCACTTATTGAGAATTTACCAGAAACTATTATATTCACACAAAGTTTTATTTCTCTTCTTGAGTAACTGAGTAAAACTATGATACTCACATCAAATTTCACTTCTCTTTTTGCGAATCTGAAAGGAAGAACACGAGGGAGACTTTGTCGATTTTGATTTTTGCAAAAATAAGTTTTTTTTAAAAAAAGATCCGATTGGATCTGGTTCGGATTCGGACTACCTAACTCATAAGTGGTTAGATTGATAATTACTAAAATATCTGATTTCCTTTTAGTCTTTTTTCAATATTACGAAATTAATAAATAAATAAATAAATAAAAAGAAACAGTTTATTGTAGGAGTATATTGGCTCTTATTTTGACAAGGAGGAGTATCTCAGCATTTGACCGTCAACAAATTGTACTTTTGAAGCATATAAATTATTATGCCCTAGTTTCTTCTAGTAATCAGTTTAAAATTAAATAATACAAAAATGTCTGAAAGGGTGAAAGTCTAGAATGCTCTTAATAGAAAAAAAGAGTCTCAATGCTCTTATCTAATCTCATATACTTTTTTTCTTAATGAGGAGTTGTAAATCTCATTTTTCCCCTCTACGAAAATAAATAAATGTAATAAACAAATCTATTAAAACCAATAAGAAAAAAGCTTGTAACAAACAATAAAAAAAAAGAGTACATTATTTTTTTTCTCTCCCCAATCTCTTTCTTCTTCATGCGAGTCATGCGAAAATCACCATTGAAGCTTCAAAATCGAATTCAAACCTTCCACCATTGAAAATTGAGGTAATTTCATATTCTAATAGGTAAATTATATGAATTTGAATGAATTTACGGTTAATTAGGGTAGTTAAAGAGTAGAACATTAATATTTGTAAATTGGGGTTTTTCATAATAGAAGTAATTTCATATTCTACTAAAATCAATTATATACAATAATGTGCGATAAAAATAAGGTAAAGTAGGGAAGTTTAGGGTTTAATTATACGTCGAAAATGTAACTCAATGTGTCATAATCGTAGTGAACAACATTTGTATATTTATACAAATGTCTAACTTGGTAAAATTTGGTAAGAATTGACTGATATAATTGTAAAACTTGGTATATTGTTGATCAAAGAGTACTAATGTTATTCGTATAATTTTGATTCAGGGGACAATGAGTTCTCTAAATATATATTTTGATTATGGAGGACATTACACTAAGTCTGAAGATTCGGTTGAATGACATCGAGAGGGTGAATCGTATGGTATATCGTTTAAGACAACATCTCCGAGCGAGATAACTTATTTAGGTTTAGTGGATAGGATATGCAAGAAGGTTGGGACAGATGAATCTAAGACGAAGTTGCGATTAAGTTTTACTTCATTGGTAGTGATACCTCATATGAAAACATATGTATCTGACGATGATGATGTTTATCTTTATCTAACCTCCACGGACTCAGAGTAAAGAAGAAGTGTTTGAGGTTTTAAATGAAATGATTATGATGACTGAGCATGTTTCAGGAGTAAATAGAAGAAGCTCACATGGTGGAAACTATGAGGAACTTAATGCATGTGGTATAGAAAATGTTGAAGCTAGTCATGGGGTTGTAAGTATTTCTGCTGGTAAGGAAGCAATGGAACATCGTGACTCGATTGGCTTAGAAGTTGACCAAGATACTACTTTGTATACTAATTCGTTGGAGAATGCAATTATTGGAGTTGGTGAGGATCAATCACATGACAGTCAGGATACTAATATGGATAACGGTTTGGATAACAGTGTGGATAACGTTTTTGATCATGGGTTTGAAGATTATGGTATTCATGATGAACTTGAGCAACCACGACGTATAGAAGAAAGTGGGTGTGTAGAGACATGAGAGGATGATTTGAATCTTGAAATTGACCAAGAATTTGAAAATAAACAAACAGTGAAAGATTTAGTTGATATAGCACTACATAAGAACTGTTTTGGAACCACTTTACTCAACTCAGATAGGAATTGACACGTGATGAAATGTCATGAGTTTTACGGGTTACAAGGGTCAAAAATTTTATTGCTTTCTCGGTTAAAACATACAATAAAATTCATACATGCTCTAGGACAAGTTCAAGTGGAAGCACCAGAAAGAGAGGAATGCTAGTTGCATCTATTCTAAAAGAAGATTATCCAGGTCAGTTTGAGCCCCAACTCTCAAAAGCCTCATTGGTCTGGTCCAAGGAAGAGTTTGTGTGGAACTGTCATACTCTAAGGTACTTAGAGCGAAAAGCAAGTGATTAATAATGTGCGTGGTACTACAGAAGAAGGTTACAAGAACTTGCCATCTTACATGTATATGCTAGAGAAGGTGAAATCATGGGACGAAGATGAGTTTGTTATTGGATGAAGAAAAAAGGTTCAAATTCCTTTTTGTTGCTTTGGGAGCGTCCATTGAAGGGTTCAAAGTGATGAATAAAGTAATCATCGTTGATGCAACTTTTCTTAAGACTGTGTAAGGTGGCGTTATAATTGTTGTCATGGCTCAAGATCGGAAACATCACCATTATCCCATTTCTTTTTCTATTGTTGATGGTGAAAAAGATGCTTCTTGGAGGTGATTTTTCAATACGTTGAAAATCTTTATACCGAATAGTCGTGAGTTGGTGTTTAATACATTGCAAGTCTCATCAAGCCAGTGGCTAAGGTGTATCTGACCTCTCAACATGGACATTGTCTTTATCATATATCCCAAAATGTGAGAACCGAAGTGTCACACGAGTTCAAAGAAGAAGCCGGTAAAAAATTCAGGAAAATTGGTAGTATTTATACAGAGGTGGAGTTCTTGAGAGCATATGGTGAGTATAGAAGTAGGTTTCTTGTCGTGGCTAAGTACATTGATGGGAGTGTAGATGTGCGCAAATGGACGAGATGTTATTTTCCCGGTGAAAGGTACAACATAAATACGACTAATGAGGTCGAGTCTATGAATGCAATATTTGTCGACGCAAGGAAATATCCTATACTAGTTTGCTTGACGCAATTATTGTAAAAATATCAAAGTGGTTTAATCTACATAGGAAAGATGCAAGTGCTATATCGAAGGGGCATCAATTGGTGCCTTATGTGGAAAATGAACTTCATGGAAGATGTGCGGTGGCGACGAAACTACCGGTTATTAATCTAAACTCTTTTGAGCTTGAATATAATGTCATTAGACACGACGGAATGAGTTACGTGGTGGAATTGAGACATAAAACTTGCACTTGCAAGTGTTTTGATATAGACAAGCGATTGCCTCTGTCTACAAGTACATGAAGCAGGATATTAGTTGTACATGAAAGACTTGTATGAGTTATGCCCACCTTATTACTTGGTGCATCAATGGACTTTGGCATATACGAAGACACTTTATCCAATTCCAGATAACAACAAGCGGATTGTTCCGGAAGATATTCGAAAGTTGTACGCCTTTTCGCCAAAACACCGAATAAGAAAGGGGAGAGTTCAAGAAACCAGGATTCCTTCGGTAGGCGAACCTCGTAGGAAAAACAAGTTGGTGACTAGCAAGAATTTGGCAAGTTGGTTCGAGTGTAGTGACCAAGATCAAGACAGAGATTAGTTGGTGCCAAATAGGAATTTGGCAAAACTTTGCATTTTTTAAAAGCTTGTGTTTTGGTATTATTTGGCAAAACTCTGCATTTCTTAAAAACTTGTGTTTTGGTATGACTTGGTAAAGCTTTTTTTAGTAATGGTGTGACTACGACTAATATGACGTGGTACAAATACGACTAATCTCGTTTGAAAAAAAAAGACTAAGCATGATAAAAAATCTATATCACTCGTTTGAGGAAAAATTAAACCATTTAGAATATATAATCTTCATTGTATTTTTTATTCTAGATAAAAACCTTATACTTTTAGGGTGATATTTGATAACATTGCCTCGTGTCAACGTGAAAAGTACAAAAATAATATTTCGATAGATATTTTTCGTGAATACATTGAATATGCATCTAAAGTTAAATGGTGGGTACAACAAATAATATTTATGTTTAACTACGGTAAAACTGATTAGAGAGTAAATCTCAAAAAGTGCATCTTGAGAATTTTAGCAAAACTTCAAACTTGGATGCAACTTACTTGATTTTTGGCGAGCTTGTGGTTATTTTTATTTTTATTTTATTTTATTTTTGTAAAAAACTCCAAATTAATTTTTCCCTCCAAATTCAACCCAAACCTCTCCAAAATTTTGATTTTTCCTCCGAAATCATCTCTCTTCCAGCGGCTATTAATATTCTTGTTTCTTCATCTTATTCTCTCAATCAATCTTATTCTCTCTCTCTCTCTCTCTCTCTCTCTCTCTCTCTCTCTCTCTCTCTATCCCACTATTGATCCTCCTTGAAAATGACGTCAAAAATATTGGAAAATGATCCTTACTATGAGGATATGAAGCAGACAAAAAAGATTACGGTATGCTATTTTTAGTGGCGGAGGGATACTATGACATACCAAAAAATTGTGTTTATGGTGGAAATATCAAAACACAGATCAACGAGGAAGGAAGACGTTTCTACATATGCACACACTTTAAGAACGATGGCTTCCACGTTCGAGTCAGTGTTGTTCTAGCTCATGACGAAGAGGTCGACCTATTAAAGATCGACTCTCGCAAGTAGGATGAGAGGCTTTGGCAGCTGAAAGATCAAATTTGTCAAATGCGTAAAGAGATTGCTGAGCTCAAGGAATTGGTGAAGGGTTCAGTTTCTCTATGATGTGTTATGAACTTAAGTATTTGTTGTTGTCTCTTGTTATCGTTGTTGTGTAACTTATGCCAAGTTTCACAGTTTCTACAACTTAGTCAAAGTTATAGCATAAATAGTTCACATTCATACCAAACTGGTCAAAGTTAAAACGCAAGACATTAACAAACAGAAAGTCAAAGTTGCCAAGTTTAAGAACGATAACTCAAAAACATAAGTCCTTAACTAACCATAAGGGACCAACCGTAACTTCAATAGTAGCACCAGCTGTTTTTTGCCTTGTCCTAATGGGAATCATATTATCAGTCTTTCTCTTAGTCCTATTCCTCTAGGGTTTAACATTTTTCAGACCACCCACGAAGGGTTTCATCAAAATTCTCTCCAGTTTCTTTGTCATTCTCCTTCTCATCATCCTACAATCCAAGACTAATTTGAGAACCAAGAAAAGTTTTGCTTACTTCTACCAAGAATGTTAGACAAATATTTTCTCTCTCTCTTTGTCCTCCAGCTCATCCTCTTGTTTCTCATCATTTTCTCTGGTTTCTTTCTCATTGTCCTTCTCCATCTCACCATCCAACAATCCAAGACAAATCTTAGAAACAAGAAAAGTTTCACTAAGTTTTGTTTAGTGCTACCGAGAGTGTTAGAGAAATACCTTTTCTCTCTCGTTTTTCTTCTAACTCATCCCCAATATCTTTCTAAACACTCTCTACCTCTCCTTTCTCATCACTCTCTCTGGTTTCCTCTTCTTCAATGGCATCACCGTCTTACTCCACCTCATCTCTTCGAACTTTAGCTTCAGTATGCTTTTGACTCTCTTTCATGTCTTTCATAATGGATTCCAGATAATTTAATCTTATGTTTATGCCATCTAATTTCCTTGTCATTCTCTCTTCCACTACATTCAACCGATCATTAAAAACACCCTCATCCAAGTCTCCGCCTCTTTAATCATTCTCGCTAACGCAGGATGCAGATGAGTCCCAGCAGGTGGAGACTTAATTAACCGCATACAAGCGGTCTCATTTTGGTCCCCCTCATTTCCCTCTCGAGCAGCCACATCTTCATTGTAAAAATCTTCTAAGAATATCGGTTTATTTTTCTTATGCATCTTGATCCAACCATCAACAACAGGGTCACCCACATCATTCCATCCAGCTTCAACATCCATTATACGTCGTAAGAGATTAAGTTCACTATGAGATGGAGCCAATATGCTCTGAATCTCCTGTAAATATAACATACACCTAATTAAAACAACCCTAATTATACATAAATAAGGAATGTGATAAATAATCTAGATTAAGATGACTACTAACCTTTTTTACCAAGTTTAGCATTTATATCTGAAAGGTTGAAAGATCTTTTGTTACTTGTTTTGTATTTACTTTTGCACATTCGTGGACATTTAAGCTCAGCATGTGTAACCTCTTATCAGAAGCACTTTTTCATATCTGGAATTGCTTCAAACGCAAGAAGCTACACAAAACACATGAATTTTATCAATAACACATAAGTCTTACCAAGTTGGTCAGCCACACATGAAAGGTTTCAAAAAGTTCTCTGGTTGGTCAATCAAACAGAATAAGTTTCACCAAGTTGGTCAGTCACACAGAAAAAGTTCCACCAAGTTCTTTGGTTGGTTAATGAAACAGAATAAGTTTCACCAAGTTGGTTAGTCACACATGAGACGTCTCACCAAGTTATCCGGTTGGTCAATTAAACAGAGTTTTACCAAGTTTTCAGGTTGGTTGCACATAATTTTAAGCAATTCATCAAAAATAAAAACTAAGAGGGAATCGAGATGTTATACCTCTAGAGGAATGGGGAAGCTAGGAAAGATCCATCCAGCTTGTACTACTCCGTAAAAATGCTCTGCCAAGTGAAAGATGTCTTTCATGGTTTCATCAAATGCGAAACGACCCCATGGAAACGTTTTACACAACTCAACATCATCGACTGCTCTAAGAAAGAAAGGTTCAACATATGCAACATTTTTGTCCGACTTCTTCTTTCCTACGAGGGCGCTACATAGGAAATACAAAATTCTCATCTTCAATCTATCGGTTGGCGTACCCTTCCCCTTCATTGACATGAACTTATTTTCCACCTCTTCATACGTAATCTTCTTCCCATAAAAATACTTCCCAACAAATGATAAACCACATAACAGTTCATAATCACGTGGATAAGCATGGTAGTACGGTCCAGAAACGAGAGAAAATTCTCTGAGAGAATAGTGGATTGGTACGCCATTCACAATAAATCAGCACTCTTTTTTCTTCTGTAGACACGTCATGCGAACAAGTAACAACCACACACCCATCCATTTTGTGTTTGATGTTCTTTACATGGAATAAATGTTTGAATTAGGGATGGTCGTGAAACCATTGCTTATATGTTCCTTTAAGAACCAACTCTATTTTCTCCACAGCTTCGGCAATGTAACACTTCCCGGATAATTTAATTGTCTTCTTATACTCCGAAGGACTAAAGTACATCTTAGGATGTTTCATTGCTTCGGTATCAACACCGAGATCCTACAAATCACTCAAAATAACACCAAAACAAATAAAGTTAGACGTTTTTCATTCAAAGTTACAAAATTAACTCATGTTTCACTTAGTTATACTATAAATGTTTAAGACAAACCTCTACATTGGATTCCCCCTCTGCATTCTCGTCCTCTTACTCAATTCTGTCATAATCGACTTCGTCCGCCGCTACAATTGCTTCTTCTTCGGCGGATGTGTCTGACACTGGCAAATTTTCTGTCGGAATTTCACGATTAGACTCGGCTACATCTTCTCTATCCCTTGAGGATCCACCCCTCTTAGAAGACATCCTCGTCCCCATCCACCTCATCCGCGCCATTACAAACTCGTTTAGGATTTTCTAAATACATATCGAAAAATTCAAAAATATGAGAGGGAGAAGAAAGATTTGAGAACAAAAAATATGCGAAGATTCAAACCAAATTTTACCTAATGAAGAATACGAGACAAATAATATTTTCATAAATAGTTTGAATTTTGAACAAGACATTTAGAGCTTTTAGGAATTTCATTTTTAAAATCAATTTTGATCCAATTTAAACGGATTGATTTTGGATTAGTAGAATCTTTTTAGTTGAGTTCGTAAATAAACTAAACTCTTTTCACTTTTTAATCATTTACTTATTTTGTTGCATTTAAATTAATAATAAAAAAGCTATTTTAAGTGAGGAGTCTATTAGCACGGAACAGTAGAAGCTCGAATTGTGTTCTGATCCTCGCCGGCGATTGGTTTCATTGCCATCGTCGGCGAGCTCCTTTGGCTCGTCTCTTATTTTTCTTTGCCCGCCATCTCATCTCTCTCCTCTTCGTGGCTCGCGATCGCTCGGTCTTCTATTTTGCGACGTCCTGTTCGAGTCCAATCTCTTTGGTTTCTCAGCGGGCCTGTCTGTGGCGGATGGTGCGTAGGTGAGTTTGAAGTATGGAGCTTGTGGTGGTTTGGGTCGGTTTAAGCATGGAATTTTCATCTCACCTGCTTTAGCTCTTTGTTTATGATCTTAAGGGTGTTTCTAGTGTTAGATTACTATAAGATCAGGTTACCTTAGTGGAGATAGTGCTTTAGAGGAGAATTGTTGTGCGTTTTTCTCCGGTTTCTTTTGTCTTTTTTGTTGGTTTCAGTTTATCCAACGTTAGGATGGTATCTCCGTTGGGTAGTGGGTCTATGGTCTTGACTGTCTAGGTTGTGTTGTGGTTCGTGAGAGAGGTGTCCTCTTCCTACTAGTTAGGATCGACGGTTCCCCGGGTCCTCAGTAAGGAAGTGAGTAGAGCTTGTGGTCGTCGATCGTAGATTGTTCAATTTGGCTCTCCCGTCTTCGATCAGGGATGATGTTCTTCGGTGATACTCGTGGCTTCTTTTGCGTTGGAGCAATATAATGAGTTCCGTTCGTAAATCTTCCCCAATAATCTCGACTAATGTAGCTCAGCCCCATTTCTCCTCAGATCGTTTCCATGCTCTTCCTAGTTAGTTTTATTTGTTTGATCTTTTGTATTCTTTCGCTAGTTTCATCCTGTTTTAGTTGGTTTATGTTCGTTCTATTTCGTTTTGGTTCCGAGTTTTCTTCTTAGAATTCTTGGCTTTTGGCTCCGGAAGGGTGTTATCCATTTCTGGCTTTTGACTCCGGAAATATTATGTCTTTTCTCGGCTTTGTATGATTCAAACTTTCGTCGGTATAATATTATCTATAGATGGAAAAGAAAAAAGGTGAGGAGCATATTAGCTCTTTTCTTTTCAGGAAGAGCACAGCATTTGATTAGTGTCCGAAATTTTTGATTTTTTGAAGGGAATTTAACAGTCGGGTTCGTGAATAGATTTGATCTTGAAGGACTTTGTCATCGTCTTAGGTATAAGCCTAACCTTGTCGATATGATTCTCTTATATCTGCTCTAAATCCTTGGAATTGCCTCGATTGTTGTTTGACTTGTGCTTTTTATCAACTTTTGAATCCGTTTGAAAAAGCTGCTGTGATTGAAATTGATTCTAGCGATTTGGGTTTGATTCAGCAAAATTCAATTTTTCGTCGAGTTTCTTGTAAGTAGCTGACCTTGGGAGAAGTATTAGCTCATCTTTTGTCGCAATCGAAGAAACATTCTGGAATTTGTTTTTGTATCATATTTAGCTGTAGTGAATGGAGAAATTGTATTATGGTCTGATGTCGAATCCTGATAAGCGTGATATCTCTTTATCACTTCCGAGAAAAACTTTTAGGTCTTTGATGATATTTTTCTTGGAGTTCTTCTAATGTGCTCTTCTGTTAGTTGAAGATTTGCTCACGGTTTTTATGAACGATAAGAGCTTCTTCATGTTGTTAAGAAACTCAGAACCCACTCTCTTGCTCTCTCACTCTCTCTCTCTTTCTGAGCATTTACCCTTTGATTCTCTTTTAGTGGTCAGCTTTCTGTTGGAAAGAAAAAGCTCGAGAAGATACCTGTTAATGGCAGACATACCTGGATACCTTCGTACCTGTTTGGATATGGGGAAGATAGCTTTCTTGGCCATTTTAGTTTCGGGAGGAATCGTGTTGCAGATTCTGGTATCTGATAAATTCATGCAAGTTTTAACCTCTGTTTGTGCTTTAGATTCATACTTGTGTTTTAAAACCCTTCTCTAATTGCTTTCCAGGCTTGTGCTTTGTTCAATAATTGGTGGCCAATGCTAAGTGGTGAGTTGTTTCACTAGTCCATACTATATCTGTTTCTTCTTGAATATAACTTGCCTTGCTTGTTCTTTAACCGTTTTGACTGTTTGGTGGACTTGAAAGCTGCATTTTATATCAATGAAACTCGCTTTTAATGCCTCCACCTCTGAATGTTTTAATATGGTTTAGTGATGCTAATAAAAAATCCATTTTTATATCAATGGTGATGGCTTTCAAACTCTGCTTGCGATTTATCTAAATCTAAATCTAAATTTGCTTTGCAGTTATAATGTATGTGCTCCTCCCGATGCCTTTGCTCTTCTTCAGTGGATCGGACAGTACATCTGTATTCAACGAGTCCGACAATAGGTGTGGAATTTATGTAAAACAAACACTAGCGCTTGTGAAACAATCAAGACCAGATTCCTCTTTTATGTCTTCTTTGACAGTACTCAAAACTCAAGCAGAACTTACTCAAACATTATTATGTTTTTGTTTGGTTTCAGCTGGATCAATACAGCCAAGTTCTTGACTGGTGCATCAGCAGTTGGAAGCATCGCAATACCCTCGATTTTAAAACACGCTGGGCTCATAGGTTGGGGCGCATTAGCCTTTGACCTCTCTTCTTATATTGTCTTCCTCGTCGCTATTCTGTGTTACATTTGCATAGGAGACGGCGATGACAACTATTACAGCAGCATTTAACAAGACACGAATTCATCATTGGTTTCAAGCTCAAAGTTTCAAGCTTTTGTACTATGTCCCCGTTCGATTGATGCTGATGCTTCGAAAGATATACAGCGGAATCACACGCAAGGCTGATATGATTGGATTTTTCACAAGAATAGGTTTTTTTTTTTCTCTTCCAGTGTATGTACTAATGAATGTGGTTGTAAGATGAAGTTTCCTATGTGGTTTTGTTTTGCTTTGGTGTATAGAACAATTTTATTATTTGGGGATGTTTCATTTTTCTTATTTTTCAATCGTCTTTAAAAAATGAACAAATTGTGAACTCTGAGATAGAGAACTTCAGACAAAATGCATATATCAGAACAGAAACTCAGGTTTTACTAAGGACCTTGAAAAAAAAATGTATCTCTGAGCCCAAACCCGACCAAAAATATCTGAATGGATCTAGTCGGACGACATCCCGGGTATTCAGTATTATCCGAATGGATTTGATTGGACGACATTCCGGCTATCGAGTATTATTTGAGTCTGAAACACTGAAAAAAGTCTCGAAAACCCAGAAAAAAAACATAAAAACTTTTGAATTCGAACAAAAAAACCGGAAAAAGTCAGAACCTGGATATGACGTGTTACTAAATCTAACACAAACCCGATTAGTGATCCAGACCGATCCGATATATTAAAATACCCAAAACATAGCTTAAGCCTATGCATCCGAAACTCGAATGAATAAGAATCAAACCCGTATGCCTTTTTGCTTCTTTTTTACGTAAAGAAAACTTTGAACTAATTAATAACCGACAATGGTAAAAATGGGAGTAAAGTTTTAGCATTTCACAGACGAAAATGCGAATAATATTGAGAATATGTTGTTTTCAATTTCATAAAATAAACTTGTGGTGTATGGAGGAATGTAACTAGAGGAGAACAAATATCACAAAAATGATTTGCTTCTCTCTGATTCAGAGGTTTCGGTCTAACTGTCCACAAAAACAAATATTTACATAGAAGAAAACGAAACCCTTCCCCACGCACTCTCTTCTTCTCATAAAATATTAACATAAACCCTTTCTCTCTCTCTCCTCTGCAAACCTCGGTTCCTCAGGTGGGTGTTGTGACATGACGGCACTAGGTCAAATCTCGACGGGAATGACGGTGGATCGTGCTCTGTCCTCCTCCAGAAACATTGGCATTTCGCTGTCACCACTCCGTCAAACGCTAATCGGAGCCGGTTCCGGGAGGTCGTGTCTCTCCCCTCTCCGTCAATGTTCTCTCTCCGTCAGATCGAGTAAGATCGCTGACGATAGCCGCCGTAAACTTAATGTATATGCGGAGAACGGCGCTTTCGACATGGTGAGTGAACTCGTTTTTCTTTTCTTGTTTGTCACGCTCGATATTGGCAGAGATACGATAGACACCATTAGAGAATATGTTAGTTTCCAATCTGATTTGTTAATCATCTCGTGTATGAATTCCACAGTCGCCATTGAAATCAAATATGTTGACATCCCTGTGATTGTAGGCAGTGTTTGATTCGTCAGTTGATTCATATAAATTTGAGGCGGAAACTCGAATAAGTAATGATTCGAGGAGGAAAACAAAGATAGTGTGCACCATCGGACCTTCCACGAGCTCTCGAGACATGATTTGGAAACTGGCCGAAGCAGGAATGAATGTGGCTCGTTTGAATATGTCTCATGGGGATCATGCTTCTCACCAGAAAACTATTGATTTAGTTAAGGAATACAATTCTCAGTTTGTTGACAAAGCCATTGCTATCATGTTGGATACAAAGGTACAAATCTTTTCTAACCAAAATTCTACAAAAAAATGTCCCCATTTTTATGTATACTTGTATGCTATGTTTTGCAAAGGGTCCTGAGGTTCGAAGCGGGGATGTACCCCAGCCAATATTCCTAGAACAAGGACAAGAGTTTAATTTTACCATCAACAGAGGTGTCTCGCTTAAAGACACCGTCAGTGTAAATTATGACGATTTTGTAAACGATGTTGAAGTTGGGGACATACTTTTGGTCGATGGTACGTAAAAGGCTACATCTATAACAGTACTGGTATTATATTTCGTTACTGGTGTCTTGGTTTTAGCTAATTTAAAACAAGAGATGGCTTTTTGTATCTTCATATTTATAGGTGGAATGATGTCATTAGCTGTTAAATCAAAGACGAGCGATTTGGTTAAATGTATTGTTATTGACGGTGGAGAGCTTCAATCTCGACGCCACTTGAACGTTCGAGGAAAGAGTGCCACTCTTCCTTCCATAACAGGTTCATATTAGCTAATGGTTTCCCAAAAAAAAATTTTTTTGCATCAAGGAGGTTTTTTATTTCAATGTTATGAACGATTATATTCTGGTTTTAACTCCATTGTAGACAAAGATTGGGAAGACATCAAATTTGGAGTGGACAACCAAGTTGATTTCTATGCTGTCTCTTTTGTTAAGGATGCTAAAGTTGTCCATGAGTTGAAGAAGTATCTCAAAAGTAAGCCTGTTCTTTTTCCCTCCAGCCTCCTATTAGAATGAAATTCCTGTGAAACTAATGGAACTTTCATTTTGATAGCCTGCAGTGCTGACATATCGGTTATCGTGAAAATTGAAAGCGCAGACTCTATCAAGAATCTTCCTTCTATCATATCTGCTTGTGATGGGGTTGGTAACTACGTCTTTTTTTTTTCTTAATCAAAATTAATATGGATGCATAAGTTTTGCCATAGCCTATGTAACTAATTATCATTGCTTTGCCAGGCAATGGTTGCTCGTGGAGATCTTGGAGCTGAACTTCCCATTGAAGAGGTCCCCTTGTTACAGGTAAATCGAAGACTTGGTTTACGAAACATCACCTTAGATTCTGTTGGTATTTATGATTTTGCAATTATGCCGTGATTTTAGGAAGAGATAATCAGAAGGTGTAGGAGCATTCATAAACCAGTGATTGTTGCAACAAATATGCTGGAGAGTATGATTAATCATCCAACACCTACGAGAGCTGAAGTCTCTGATATTGCAATTGCAGTACGTGAAGGTGCAGACGCAATCATGCTTTCTGGTGAAACCGCACATGGAAAGTTCGTATTTCAAATTAAACCCCTCACCTTTTCCATCAGTACAACATATATGCCATGTGATCTTGAAGAGTTTTTTTTTAAAATTCTATAATACCAGATTTCCGTTGAAAGCTGTTAATGTGATGCATACTGTGGCGTTAAGAACTGAGGCAAGTCTACCTGTCAGAACTTCAGCAATTCGTACCAGTGTTTACAAGGTACTCACAGATATATTCAATATGGTTCATTTTAGTCAAGTGTGAATGTTATAACGACATTCTTGCCGCAGGGTCACATGGGTCAAATGTTTGCTTTTCATGCTTCAATAATGGCAAATACACTGAGCACACCGATAATTGTCTTCACGAGAACTGGATCCATGGCAGTGCTTTTAAGCCATTACCGCCCATCCTCGACAATTTTCGCCTTCACAAACCAGTAAGAGTTTATTTCTGTCATTGAGGATATGTCCTATGTATGCAAACTCTTAATCAATGAATTTTTGGGTTTTGATCATCAATGTGGTGGTTTCTGTCCTTTAGGAGAAGAATAATGCAAAGGTTGGCTCTTTATCAAGGTATCATGCCTATATATATGGAGTTCTCTGATGATGCAGAAGATACATATGGTCGGTCTTTGAAACTCTTACAGGTACAGAATCATTTTCCTTCTCATCAATCAACCTCACATTTTTTTTTTTATAATTGTAAAAGCAGTTTGGCTAAGGCTTATTTGTCATATGTCACGCAGGATGAGAATATGCTCCGGGAAGGACAACATGTCACCTTAGTCCAAAGCGGCGCACAACCGATTTGGCGTGAAGAATCAACGCATCTCATACAAGTCCGTAAAATTAAGTTAGGTTGATGTTTTTACTTCTTGAGCTTTAGCATTTCCTGACTTTACTCAGCTTTCTTTCTTCTACACGCTTTGATCATATTGTTTGGATCACTCACAGTAAATCGAACAACCATATTGTTTAAAGCATTTTTTTTGCTGGTTATAGTTGAGTACCTAAATGTTTGATTTGTCGTGGAGGATTTCAGTCTCACTCGTCTTATAACTTAATTGGTAGACTAACCCACATAATTCAGGACACATGACCTTATATGTCATTGTGGTTTAGGAGCCTAAGGAAAGAGTCTTGCCGACGAAAGAGATCAGATTTAGCTCTTTATTTATAAATCAGTTCGCTGTTACATCACCTGAAAATCGAAAACCACAGACCAAACACACATTAGTTAGACTTTAGAATTTCCCTCTTTCCTCTTCGCTCTCGGTATCATATTCATCATCACTCCGGTCTGGTATCTCATCTTTTCCCTCTATTTTTATACATTTGTACCACTTTGCACAGACAATGTACACCCCCAGGTTGATGCAGGTCAATACAGCCAGGAGGAAATAGAATCTGTTTAAGTGACCTTTGTTGAGGTTACTAGGTATCAGACCACGCATCTGATTCTTTGTAGAGAACCTCACCACCATTGTCACTAACAAGCTACTCACAAAGTTCCCCATCAACATCGACATCATACACATCGCGCTCCCGAAACTCTTTAGTTTGTCTGGTGTCTGCGCGTTGAAGAACTCAAGCTGACCCATGTACATGAAAACTTCTGATGCGCCAATGGGTGAGAGTTGTGGAACCTGTAAAGAGGGGAAGATTTGCAGGGCTGAGTGTTTCCTCTTCAAGTGACGGACGTTTGGGACCGAATTGGGTTATGATCATTACCTGCCAGAAGATGCTCAAGGAGCTTGAGCCATCACAGTGAATGCAACTCTTGTCTGCGTATTTAAGCCTGTAGGATTCCACTATCCCGGCTGCAATCATAGCTAAGACGGCAATCACAAGCCCGATTCCCATCATGTGAAGCTCAATGACTCCTTTTGATCTGTCCTTCTTCTTGAATCTGTTGGCTAGTGGCTCGAGAACTCTACGGTATAGGATTATGAACAAAGGGACTCTAAGAATACCGAAGCTGGACATACTTGCGGGAGGGATTCTGAAATCAGAGACAATGGTATTCATCGCTGCACCTTTCTCCACAAACAGAGAGACCATTTGGGTGAAGACAACCGAGTAGATCATAGTGCAGAGCCAAATCGGCATCAGTCTGAGAATGCACTTGACTTCTTGGACTTGTGTCACCGGGCAGAGCTTCCATGGATCCACTCGGCCTTGTTTCTTATCATCAAGATCTCTCGCTGTGAGGTATGCTGCTTTGTCCAATAACCTGCAAGTCCAAAAGAAACATGTTAAAACAGTTTGAGACACTGAAATAGGTAAATCAAGAAATAAACGAATGTTTTTTAGCAACTTACTTGAATTCATCAGTATGCATTATCCTCCTCCCTGTATTTTCTGAAGCAATTTTCGCTTGGCTGTCACCGTCATACATCTCCTCTCTCCCTCTTGAAGCCGATGTTTTTTCCGCTACGGCGACCAAAAATTGGCAAAACCTGGAAAGAGGATTCCCAGTGGGCTTGAAATATCGGTATCTCGGTATTCCAAGGAGGAAAAGAATCAAAGCTAAAAGAGCGATATGAGGTTCAAAGCAAGATAGTAGTGGCTGAAATATACAATCTTTGAGTATCTTTCTTTAGGATGCTCCTCATCGAATTGATAGCCATTCCCCAATGCGATCAAGTAGATTGAGAGGTAGAACATTGCGATCTCCATCTTGGAACGCCAACCACAAGGCGTGACTTCGTCCCCGCAACCTCGTGGTCTTATCAAGAACGTGTACGAGGATAGAGAATGCGATAAAGGTTCCCATGTTTTCACATAAAAAAAAAACGTCGATTGCAAAATCGTGAAATTGCGAAAAGATGATCCTGGTGCTTTGATCTTGCTATACTTACGATGACAAAAATGACTTGGAAGATGGCACAAGTCTTATAACAACCCTAGTAAGAACTGCTGAGAAACGCTCCGACCAATGAAAAAAATATAAACGGTTTATGTCCATTTGCTAACGTTGTTCGCTGCGTCTCCATTATTTTGCTGCAAGACGCGCGTTAGAAACTGTAACGTCCGCTCTTTATCCCTAGGACACGGAACACCACTTTATCTAACTAAAATCTCAAGAAACGCATACTTAGTCTCAATTAGTTCATTCCATTCATTCTCAACTCAAACTCAACACATATCTCAAAAGAACAGCTCAAAAGTAACTCATAAATATCTCAAAGAAAACTGAATCATCTAAAATACGTCTCAAAGTCATTAAAACACAAAGAAAACGAATAAAGTTCCCAAAATGAAAAGCAAGATCCATCCATCACTTTCGTCTACTCGTCATGCTCACCTGGAAAGAAGAAGGGAAAGGAGAAAGGGGTGAGTGACAGGGGAATCACTCAGCAAGGGGGTGATTCGCTAGACCGCGCGAGTCCGCAGACTCAGCCTAACAATACCACCAAACAAAAGCATAGACCCCAACACTCAAACATGGCAATTAACCATTCTAACACTAAGCCCCGATCATCTATTATCCCAGCCCTACCCAACGCCTCGCCTATCACTTCGGCCTTACAGTACTCACCTTCCCGTCCCAAGGACGCCTCACGGGGGTACTCGCCTTCCCCACCACCGCACAATCTATCGTCCCCATCCCGATCTACATTCAGTTCCAGTCTAACCTGCAAGCACAAACATCATTCCTATTTAACCAGACATGCACTCAGGACTTCCAAACAATTTCATGTTTAACCGTAAACTAGAGATGGCAGATCATTAAACCCATGTGTAGGGGGGATCGCGCAGAAAGCTCCTTACCTTCGCCACTCGCATATGATCTCAAACCTCATTCTCAGCTTCCTTTGCATGTGGACAGATTCGTTGCATCGACTCTGGAGGCGCGCTTCTCCCTTCATATGAATCCCAATTTGGCTTTTCTTTTACCAGTGGATAGATATGAGAGTTAACGACGTTCCTGCAGAAGATCAACCCAAATATCAACCTTTAGATGAGCCGAACACCCTTTACACCAAGACTAGACAGATCTGAAAATCTGGCCGATTCGCTGTCACATAGAAACGAAGGCATAACTCTGAAACTAACCGTTAACTAGGAGATCCGACCGTTCAGAGTGTAGCCCCAGATGTTCTCTAGCTTCAGCTCAAGTTTTGTCCCGATCAGACACCATTTGAATAGCTGATTGTCCTTATCTTCCCGTCTGGTCGCAGATCCGTTCTGCACTGATACCCCTCAGGAAAACAACCATAACTTTTTGAAGAGAACTCCAAATGACGAACCGTTTATTGGAGATGATAGATATAAGACAGGACCACTTACTGTAGGAAAATCAGATTAATCCCCGATGGTTTGGTTGGCCCTCCCTCTGTTCTCCCACAACATATCAGTTCTGTCTCCTTCGGACTGCAACAACTTCTCTTCTTCTCCCTTCTCTTTCTCACTCGGATTCTCCCTCTTCCTTTCTCTCTCTCTCTGCGACGGCTGAGCAAAAGAATGGGGAGGAAATTAGGTTTTGGTGGATTAAATAGGATGACTTTAGGGTTTCCTTGCTGGACTTGAGTTTTTCTCTACAAACTTTAATTCTAGCCCAACTTCTACGGGCTAGGATGTTACAATTCTCCCCCCTACAAAGAATTCGTCCTGAATTCTGAGGTAGGAAGCGCTTTTGTAGATCCTTACTCAACCGTTGTCCTTTCCAGTTTCCGCGCTCCACGATTTCAGGTCGACATAGTGGACAGCTGGGATGTCCAGTGTCATAGTGGTAAGTCTCCTTATGTTTTTGTTGAACCTTTAGTCTTCGAGTAGTTCTAGTACTTTGAATGAGGTCCTTCTCATTCGTGCACTTGTCTCCAAGTCCTTGTGGGGATAACAGTACCACCCTAGCAGACTTCCTTAACAACTTATGTGGTCGAAAAATTGTGATATACAGAAGGGTCCTACAACTGCATAACACTTTTTCATTATGTGGTCTTGTCCCACTCGATCTCTTCTTACCTTCGTTTCCCAGGATTTCCATCCCCGTCAGTCATGGCTACCGAGCTCCCTTATGATCCTTAAACTCCACCAGAAGACCAATCTTGGTACTAAGAGGATTTCTAGACGTACCCAACGCCATACCTCAACACCCAACGTGACTTATTTACCTAGTTGCATCCTTGCAGCTCATTAATCCATATAAGCAGTCATCTCTTGGATTCCACCAACTTCATCCAGTCTGACTTATACACTAGAATTATCTGAAGAACTCAACACCTTTAAGGATCACGTGTACCCTCCAATGCTCATCTTAATCTTGTTCGACTCGGAAACGAAAGTGTCTCATCAAAGCACTACTTCATCATCGTCAAGCTCACATAACTTCTTTAATCTTTATTCGGCAGAGCTTAAGTGTCCCACCCCCAACTAAACCGATCCCACAAGGCTTTCCCACTTTGAAACTCTCTAGTCCTACATGCCTCTTTCTCAATATCCTCAAATAACAAGAAAAGCATGGTGGGATAGTTCACTTACTGAAGACTGGATTGACTCTCATAGAACCTCTTGAGACAAACACGCTTGGTTAGCTACACAATAACGTTGACTCTGCTCAACCTGTACTCTGCGACGACAACTTCCCTTTACAAACACGGGTTAGACTTCACAAAGAAACAAGCTGGTTAGGCTTTACTCTGAACCGGAAATGCAATGACGAGTAAGGAATGACTTTAGGTGGCGTGGTGTTCTTTTTCTTTTCAAAATTTCCCAAACCCAAAATACTTTGAAAACCATTGCAAACCGATTCATAAAACAATTTCTCTCCTCTCACTGCCTCCCGGGTCAGAACCAGTTTGGCAAACCCGCTCTGATACCAAATTGTAACGTCCGCCCCTTACCCATAGGACACGGAACACCACTTTACCTAACTATAATCTCAAGAAACGCATACTTAGTATCAAATAGTTCATTCCATTCATTCTCAACTCAAACTCAACACATATCTCAAAAGAACAACTCAAAAGTAACTCATAAATATCTCAAAGAAAACCGAATCATCTAAAATACATCTCAAAGTCATTAAAACACAAAGAAAACAAATGAAGTTCCCAAAATGAACACCAAGATCCATCCATCACTTCCGTCTACTCGTCATGCTCACCTGGAAAGAAGAAGGGAAAGAGGAAATGGATGAGTGACAGGGAAGTCACTCAGCAAGGGGGTGATTCGCTAGACCGCGCGAGTCCGCAGACTCAGCCTAACAATACCACCAAACAAAAGTATAGACCTCAGCATTCAAACACGACAATCAACCATCCTAACACTAAGCCTCGGGTCACCTCTTATCCCAGCCCTACCCAACGCCTCGCCTATCACTTCGGCCGTACGGTACTCACCTTCCCGTTGCGGTACTCACCTCCTGTCCCAAGGCCGCCTCACGGGGGTACTCGCCTTCCCCACCACTGCAAAATCTATCGTCCCCATCCCGATTTACATTTAGTTCTTGTCTAACCTGCAAGCACAAGTATCATTCCTATCTAACCAGACACACACTCAGGACTTCCAAACAATTTCGTGTTTAACCCTATACTAGAGATGGCATATCATTAAACCCATGTATATGGGGGATTGCGTAAAAAGCTCCTTACCTTTGCCACTCGCAGATGATCACAAACCTCATTCTCTACTTCCTTTGCATGTGGACAAATTCGTTGCATCGACTCTGGAGGCGTGCTTCTCCCTTCATATGGATCTGAATCTGGCTTTTCTTTTACCAGTAGATAGATATGAGAGTTAACAATGCTACTGAAGAAGATCAATCCAAATATCATCCTTTAGATGAGTCGAACACCCTTTACACCAAGAATAGACAGATATGGAAATCTGGCAGATTCGCTGTCACATAGAAACGAATGCATAACTCTGAAACTAACCGTTAACTAGGAGATCCGACTGTTCAGATTGTAGCCCCAGATGTTCTCTAGCTTCAGCTCAAGTTTTGTCCCGATCAGACACCATTTGAATAGCTGATTGTCCTCATCTTCCCGTCTAGTCGCAGATCCGTTCTGCACTGATACCCCTCGGGAAAACAACCATAACTTTTTGAAGAGAACTCCAAATGACGAACCGTTTATTGGAGATGATAGATATAAGACAGGACCACTTACTGTAGGAAAAGCAGATTAATCCCCGATGGTTTGGTTGGCCGTCCCTCTGTTCTCCCACAACATATCAGTTCTGTCTCCTTCGGACTGCAACAACTTCTCTTCTCTTCCCTTCTCTTTCTCACTCGGATTCTCCCTCTTCCTTTCTCTATCTCTCTGCGACGGCTGAGCAAAAGAATGAGGAGGAAATTAGATTTTGGTGGATTAAATAGGATGACTTTAGAATTTCCTTGCTGGACTTGGGTTTTTCTCTACAAACTTTAATTCTGGCCCAACTTCTACGGGCAGGACGTTACAGAAACAACACCAAATTCACTCCGACTCCAAAGAACGCGAGCGTTGCCAACCCCTGATCTAGCTAGTGACTAAACCAAATTAATGTTTAGAACCCGATCACTGATGAATGATTGGTATGGTTGAGAATAAATTGAAACTATTATGTTCCGTGTTCGTCAGGGTGGTGTTAACATTTCTTTTGTTGGATACTATTTATTGACTACTTTTTATTGGTTCCACCTTTGAACGAAATGTAAGCTTTATTTGATGATGGAAATTACATGAATAATAGAACTTTAGCAAATGAACTGATTTCCAAAAGCGATATACAACAATTTTTTCTTAAATTAGGTGGACTCTACTTATTTACTCAAACCTAAAAAGGAATCAAACCAACTAAAATCATTTATAAACCAAAATGTCTTTTCCATGTAGATACTTGATTTTTTTGGATTAAATGTAGATACATGTTAAGTGGTGCGACATATTCAAAAATATTTATAAAACTAAAATGCTAGGATAAAAGAAAAGGATTTTCTTCAAAATAAAAATTGTGAAGAAGTGCAGTGGCTTAGGTTAACGAGATGGGTAATTACGTGTAAGGCAACATAATTCCATAACGACATGCTTTCCTTGCACTTATGTTTATCATAGAGAAATTGGCATGCATAACCGAACAACAACTACGATTTAGTTTTGTGCTCGACATAAAAAAGTAAGTGTATAACATCAAAGATAAAAATTCCACATCAGAAGTTAAAAGTGATCCTAAATAATATATAACTGATATCGATTTCTCTACTATTGTCAACTGGTTTTGAGTCGGAAGTCCTTGAAACTTAACATGGTAGTTGAACTCATATCCATACAATCCAACTTGATCCAATTGATCCGACTCAAAATTGGAATATTGAGATCTATGGCTAAAAGAGCCATCATCTCGAGGGTGTATTAGGATAAACATCTCACATTAGAAATTGAAAGGGATCCTAAGCGATATGGATCTCTCCACTCATTACCATTTGGTTTTGAGTTGGAAGCCCATAAAACTTAGGGTTTTCTGTAAAAAAACCCCTTCATTGTAACTCTTTTTTCAATTTACAATGAGTAAATTACCAAAACAGATACTTTTCTATAACTTAATTCCCAAAACAGATGTTTTTCTACACATAGATACTTTTTATGTACTTGAAAAATAATAAACTCCTTCATACCCCTTACACATTCTCTCTCTTCTTTAATTTCGTTGTTTCCTCACATGTGTTCTCTCTTCTTTACCTTCATTGTTCCTTTACATGTTCTCTCTCTTCTTTAACTTTTTCTCTAACTCACACATTTTTTGTGTACCGTATAATACTATTCATTTTTTATTATTTCCAAATTTCTCATAAAAAAAATCAAAACACGCATGGACGCAAAATTCATGGACAAGATAGTCATGAACTGATTCAAAATTCTTTAATTTCATTGTTCCCTCACATGTTCTCTCTCTTCTATAATTCTATTGTTCCCTTATATGTTATCTCTCTTCTTTAACTCACGTTTTTCTGTGTACTTTATAATACTATTCATTTTTATTATTTCCATATTTCTCATCACGTAAAAATCAAAACACGCGTGGACACAAAATTCATGGAGAAGAAAATCATGGATAGATTCAAAAATCAATGTAATTTAGTTTATATATCACGTCATCCCATATGTGATTGTGGATACAATCATATTTTATATATAAACGCGTCAGGTTAATTATGTATCAACATAAACATTTTAAGTATACAAATTTTTATTACAATTATCTAGTCGATGTGTTTTGTTACACGTCCAATAAAACTTGTCCAATAATATAAGCTACTCATACAAAACTTAACCATAGAACAATATTTATACAAATATGTATCCACGAAACCATATTCATCGTCAAAGTCTCCCAAGAAATCATGTCCATTGATACATCATCACATTGGACAAAAAATCATGAATAACATATAAAGGAATGTCAATCATGATTGGAATGAAATGGTAACCACATTCATTATACAAAAATTATTATAGCTATTTATTTAGTGTGTTGCTATGTATAATTTATTCACAGAAAATTTAATCACACAACAACATTTATTCAAATATGTATCCAGGAAAACCGTATTCATTAATTAATTTGTCCACGAAATGATGTCCATTGATACATCATCACATTGCACGAGAAAACTTGGGACCAAAATGTCCACTGCCCAATACACTTTATTCATATAATACACAACAACATTTATTCAAATATGTATCCACGAAACCATGTCCATTACAGATTTATTCGCAAAATCATGACTACCGATACATCATCAGAACCAAAACTAAAACTAGATCTAACCCTCTTCCTAAACGTCATATAGATCTTAAACCATAACCTGATAAATATTAATAAAATAGAAGAAACCACCATCAAAATTAATAAATAGGAGAAGAAAAATCAAAGATTTTTTATTTGAAGAATAAACAAAAACAAACGAGATGCATAAGAAATGGAGAAAAAAAATTCATACATAGCCTTGATAACGAATTTTTTAAAAAAAACTAAAATTAGATCTACTCCTCTTCCTAAAACGATTCAGACGAAAAAAACATAATTAGAATGAATCATGCTCGAAAATATTTGTTGTTGCATTTGAATTTTTTAAGAGAATCAAAGAAGATAATAAAAATGGAAAGAGAGAAGAGGAAGAAGAATAAAAAGCTGGAAAGAGAAAATGAAGAATAATAAAAAGCTGGAAAGAGAAATGGAGAGAGAAGATGAGAGAGATCCATATATACACGACTATAAAAAACATTCACATCTCAATACTTGAAACCCTAACCGCGTTTCTTCCAGACACGGATATCGAGACATCTCGTTCGCTTCCGATTTCCGACGACGGCGGCGTTAAAGCCTGCCGGCGTCCCCTCTCTAACTATTCATTATCTCTCTTTGTAGCTCATGTTCACCTTCTCTCTGTTTTTTGTCTTTGTCTCTTCTTTGTCTTCTCTTCGTTATTTTGGGTAGGTTGCGGATCTCAGATCTGGAAAATGAACCTCTCCATGAGGGTTACTCCGTTGGTCAAGGATCCTTCGTCATCCCATGTTTCTTCTCTAGTCCATTTTTCCGATTTCCCGTTCAGTTCTCTGTTGAAACCTTTGTTGGAGTTGTGTCATATATACACCAACCGACATGAACCTTCTTTTCTGGTGATAAACTTTTCGCGTGCTGAGGATGTTGTCCCCGAATCGACTTTAGTCACCGGATCTAAAAACTTCTCGGGTAAAACCCGAAGATCGTTTGCTCATTCAGTCACCATCGTACCTCTCAGATGCTTCCCAACTCTTGATAGTGACAGTCACTGCCGACCATCTCCAAACCTTTATCATCGGCTCACTATCTCAGATGATGGTGACATAAACTTTCTTTTCACATTCTTTGCTTTTCGCGGATCAATAGTCTCTGTTTCTACTTTTCAATTCCAAGATTGGTCGTCGTCGACTTGCTTGTTTTGGCCGCGCTCAAAGCATAAGAACCTTGTACTTCACATGCCCGAGAGCTCGTCTACGTGGAGATGGATCGCGAGTATACGAACAGTCTGTCTCTACCAACCTGTAATGAAGAACACTGGTCATTTTTAGTTTGCAACACTTATCTCTTCCATTGGGTTTTAATGCACTGAATTGGAAATTTTGCTCAAGTTATTGACATGTAATTTAATGGAAGATCCCTGGCAGTAGATGATGAACAACGCATAACTTTGCCTTCTAGACCCGTACAATTCCGATACGGTTGTGTCGGCTTTGAAGTGGTCTCTAAGGCATTAGGTACTGGTTGCTCATTGACATGTGTTTTCACTCGTGTGTTGGCAATCAAAGCAAATCAACCACCACCAGATGTTATAAACTATGAAATCATTTCCAAGTTTGCTCATATAATGATGTCGACTCTGATGGTGCGGTTCCACCGTCGACGAGATGTTCATTTGGATGAGCCTATCCTGGATGTGACCAAGCTAATAGGAGGAAGATGGCGATTCACTTCTTTCTTGGTTATCAAGAGCTTTTGGTGGCTGGCAGTTTGGATTTCAAAAAATCGATTCAGTATTAGTCCCTTAGTTATTTCATCTTTAGAAAAAACTAATCAAACTTCCTCCTGTCAGGGCCAGGAGAGATCCCTTTTCCCATCATCCTCCTTAAAGGAGAGAACTATTCCACCAATTTCCCTCTCCTTGAGAGGTGACTTTTTCTCGGATTCAACTCCGGAGAATGCGTCTGTTATCCTAACCGTCTTGCATACTTATGGGAAGGTCTATTCGGGACCGGTAGATGCAGCGGTGATCACCTTAGTGAATGTCGAGGTTATGGAATGTAATTCAAAGCTGGCTAATTTGAAGTCGTTTGAAGAAGTTGAAGTGAGTGTGTACTCCTTCGTTTGCTTAGAGCTTAGCCTTTTTGGCATTTCTTTCTACGCATTATCAAACTCATCTGATTTTGTGTCATTATCCATGTATCATTTCTATCATCTAGTTTATAGGTTTGCTTATGGGATGTCTCCAGAAGCGCCTAATCTACGTGTAATCGCTTAATTAATGAAAGAATTTGTTGATCAAAAAAAGAGAGAAGAGGAGTGAGACGTAAATTAAAATACAAAAGAGTAAGAGATGAAAGAGAAAAGGGTAAGAGAAATATTTTAACATAAAAAAATATGTGGATGTAGAAAAGTATCTATTTTGGGAATTAAGGTGAGAAAAAGTATCTATTTTGATAATTAATTCTTTTACAATTCATAAACCAAAACTGCAGATCAACTCACCAAATGATATTTAACCTGCAGTATAACTCTCTTATATTTTAATTCAACGACTAATAACTTTAATATCAAAATCCAGTAGCAATCAAACTGAATTCATATTGAAATTTTGGATTGAATCGACAATTACAAATCTAATAAATTTAATAATGAAACAAAGGTTTATATTGCGAGTTAAATTTCACTTAATGAATTAATTTACGGTTTCAACACATGAATGGTAAAATTACAAAAAAAAAGTTACAGTGGAAGAATATTTTTTTTGTAGAAAAGCCTAAAACTTAACATATAATGTGTATTATGGACATAAATGCCTATTTGACTATTGGACACCACCTATTTTTTCCGTTCTTTTTTTTTTGACGACTTCCATTCTTTTTTTATTTAAAGTCTTTGTTATACAACCAAATTCACCAAATAAAACAACTATCTAGAAAATAGTACAACTATGTAGAATACTTTATTTTCATGACTAAGAGGCTTAGAGTCCATGGGTCTTTAATCCTCCTAGCATGGAGTCAGACCAGATAAAATACTGAATATGTAGAATATTGAATATTGTTTTCTTTATAATCATTTTAAATAATTTGTATGTTTGATTTTTTAGCCTTCTTCAAAAATTTATTTCTCCTCATAAATTGCACCCTAACTAAGTAATTCACCCACGATCCTTTTGATGTGTCCTACAATCAAATTTTCGCCGAGTAAAACAAATATCTAGAAAAATAGTTCGACTATGTAGAACATTACCTACTGTTTTTCCAACATCATTTTCAAATAATTTATGTGTTTCGATCCTCTCTATAAATATAATTCTCCCTGTAAATTTCACTCTAATTAAACAATTTACCCACACGTTTTTGGTATTTCTTTATTGATAGATTTTCAATACTGAAAGGACCAATATAAAAGATAGTATTTCACTTTATTACTTTATAAAATAGTATTTCATTACTTTATAAATCATAATGATTTGTTACTATTTAAGAAATATAAAAAACTTCAAATTATTATTTATGTGAAAACCTATTTTTTGTGTTGAAAGTTTTTCATTTAACATTTTTTTATATACACATCTATAAAAAGGAATAGGGTATAATTTCAAAACAGAGAAAACAACTTAAAAATAAAACATTTAGCTTCACGGGACTACACGCGTCAAATGAAAATGTTTTTTAGCCTTTACGGTGAAAAAATTGCATGATTTTTAAAAATAATGAAAAATATAAGTTATAGGAAAATTAGACTCAATATTGGAAAGGGCTTTATTATTTAGGTGACTACCTTTCTTTTTTTTTGTGCACAAGGTGACTACCTTTCTAATAATACAAAAATCATGTAACCTGTAATATATACCATTATACCCCAATCCTCCACGCCCCTATGCGCCACTACGTTTCCCTATTTGCGTAAAAAAAAATTAAAAAAACTGACATTACGTGGGTGACTCGAGGAACAACCGTCAAATCAATAATTAATAGTGTATTTGTGTTTGAATTTTGTCTCCAAACCAATTCTCATATCTTCTACTGTTTTTCTTCTTCTCCGTTAATAGAAAATAATAAGTCTCCCAGATCCACTCGCTCGGTGAACGACGACAAAATTCGAAGTATTCTAACCCATCCTCCAACCACAAGCATCAATCGGAGGTTAGTAAACTCGTTGTATGAATGGTCGCGTCGGCGTAATAGGGTCCCCGTTTTGTAGGAATTTCATGTTCACATATTTGGCTTCTCGGTGAATTTTTGCTCTTTATCCTAGATTTGTGAAAAACTCCATTTTCGCATTCTTTGTTTTCCTCCTATTAGTTATCGATATGACAGTGCAGAGTGTGAGCATGTCGCTACACTTGTGTCTTGCATACGGTTTGATAGCAAATAGTTTCCTACACATATTGACATGGTATTTCTATGTTTATGACTATATTTATGTGTTGACCTATTCGTAATTGATATACTATCTTAAATTAGTTCGTCATGGTGAAATGCATATTGTACTTTTGTTGTGCCTATGGATGGTTTCGAAGAGTCTAAGTTGCCACAAAGGTTGTTTGCGGCTGGAGGTGAACCCATAGGCAGGTAGCGCATAAACATCTACTTCAATTTGCGTTACATTAAGGAAATCAAGGCCGCAGTTGAACCAGAGGACTTGCAGCATCTTCGTGATTCCCAGTTTGGACTCGTGCTGAACATGGGTAACCACACGTTTTCCGTCATGTTCGTGCACTACATTCTCTCTAGGCAGCTGGTGGCTAACAAGAACCATGAATTATGGTGGGCTTTTGCTGGTAAACCAATTCAATATGATGTCAAAGAGTTTGCTATTGCAACGAGCCTAAACTACAAGAAGCGTGGAATGGTTACAAGCACACGTAAGAAATCCAAGAAAGGAAAAGAGAAGGCCTCATCTAGTACAAATGCTGACAGTATTTTTTTATCAGCTTCTCTGCAAGGTAGAGAAGCCAACCACTGCAATGATCCACGATAAGCTCATATTAGGTAAGAAATACAAAGATTCCAAGACTCGACTCAAGCTTGCGCTCCTCATGCTCGCATATGGTATCCTATGTCTTACCTGTCAGGCAACAATCATAAAAGAGGAGAATTGTGAGCTGCTTGAAGACATTGATGCATTTCTGTCTTAACCATGGAGTAGAAAATCATTCGCACTCACCGTCAATAGCACGAAGGGCTGAGAACCATCGAAATTCACGAAAGACTCTTTGGCCATACATGGCTTTTCACACGCTATTCTACTTGTGAACATAGCCTCCTGCCCTTACATAATCAACAATCCTACACTATTTCAATGTGTTAAAGACGAAGGTGGTAACATTGACGCGATCGTAAGGTGTGTGTTGGATATTGATTTGATGGTTAATCTAGACCATGTGCGGCGGCTGGACAAGAAATGCCAGGTTAACTATTTTCCAGTGTCCTTTCCATAACGTAATCCTCCCTTTTATTTGGTTATATTCTGTATGTGTCATTGTTAGATATTTAGTATGTTTACTAAAGTATCATGTCTAACGAAGTAGTCGTGTTATTAAGATATATTAACCATGCATATATGAAAGCACTAATATATATGTCGTAATTACGATTCCGATTTCCGTTTACTAACTTCACAACTTTATTAATTTATTCATATGTTTCGATATGTCAGATCCAAGTGACATCATGTTTGGACGACAATTTAGATGTTCCTGATACATAATTGGAATATGCTGACGAAGAACCAAATACACGTGTCGAATATATGCTCTCACTCATCCATGAAGATTATCCATTTGAACACAACTCCTTGGTTGGTGGTGTGCAATCTGATGATATCTTCATTTCCAGATAAGGGAAAGAGAATGTCGTGGAGGAGCATCCAAGTTCAGCTTATTCTAGAGAGGAAGAAGCTTCATCGGATTACTCTGGATCACCACTCACTAGAAGGAAAAGCAAGCGTGGTAGGGGTGCTGCTGCAGGAATAAGATCTCGATCCAAGACAAGCCATGAAGGCATTGAGGAGTTGACCCCGCAAATGAAAGTGATCATTTCAAAAATTTCTGCTGAGTTCTTAACCAAGTTGAAGGCGTTGTTGGACGTCCAGATCATGTCTATTAAGGACCATGTTGACAGTTCGATTGCGAGTCTGCGTGCTGAAATTCTGTAGAGTCTCCGCAGTCCTCGAAATCTGCTTACCGATAGTACTCTGAGACAGAATATGGTGATGATGAAGCACATAACTCATTTGGTAATTTTGGTGCTAACATTTCCGCTAGAGGTGGGAAATTTCAGACTTCAAGGGGTCATGTCCCTGATGGTATGTTCCCTGCAAACTTGTTATCCTTTGCCTTTCCGTTACGCTTATGTTCCGTGATTGCGGCATGACTTTTAATATTCCTATATTGTATATTGTGATAATGACCCACCATTGACTGCATCAAAACTCAGAACATTTTGCGCCTACTGAAGGTCATACAACTACTGATGATGTAGTGCCCATGAAACATCTTAGTTCTCGTGGTGAATGGTATTTCTATTACATTACTTTGATCTATTTTGATAGTAATGTCATTAATTTGTAATAGGTAGTCTAAAAATATAGTATTGTTATTATGCGAAAAATTGTTATCCGTATTCATTTCTCTCATATGTGCAAAAGTTTTTTTTTTATCTTGAATACTCCAGAGATTTGAACATAAAACGAGAAAGTAGCTCGTCACTTATACTCACGAGGAGGAAGTAGAATATGCATCAAATTAGAAATAAATGAGATCCTCAAATCTAGTAGAAGTAATCTCTATTCTGGAGGATAATAGCGTTTTAACATTCATGTCTAGAGAATGACATCTATTGCTTTTGGACAAGCAATTGTCGGCTCGACTTATAACCGCACCGTGATAAAAAAAAATGACAACTATGACCTTTGAAATTTTTGCTAAACACCCTTGAAGAAATGGAACAAAGGCTTAGGCCTGCCAAAGTAAACTCAATTTTCTCATTGGCATGCGTGTGACTACATAAACAAATTAAATGTGTCTGATTACATAGACAAATGATGCAAAATTCTTTGGATTTGAGGTCCAAGAAAGGACCTATGACCTTAATGGGCCAATAACAAAAATAATAAGGGTTTAAGAAGCCCAAAACAATATCTTGAATCTGATGAGCAAGGTACGCTATTGAAGATGGTGCTTGTAACACTGATGGTTTGCAACACTACAAGTCAACAGATTCATCGGATGGTTAATATCTAGTCGTGCCAGATTAATCAATCACGACTAGAGTAGCTCGCATCGAAGATTGAAAGACATGGTCAGAATTAAACCCGTCGGTAGGAGATGTCAAGCTTTTTTTGGTTGAATGGTCATGCCGACCAGATCCAGTCCAGATCTGGATGTTTTTTATCCTGGTGATAAAGAATTTTGTTTCTTTCAAGTTTAATCCCGAACTAAATCCTAAGCCCCAAGATTAAGGCTAGTAGTTGTAGTAAATGGGCTATCGAATTCACGAGGAGCAAAAATCAACACATTCAATCTATAAGTTTCTTCAATTAAGCTAGACTAATCATGAGGAGTGGGATTGGAAATTAAACAAATCAAAGCAAGAAAAATAGACAAAGACAAGAACAAAGAAACGAGATGAGGATTGAACTTAAAGATGAAAGCATGTGATTCATGAATTGAGCAAACAACTAGATAGTCTAGATGATACTAAGATGCAATGGCTAATCAATTAAACACATTATTCAAGGATAAGGCAACAATCAATTAATCCATTTCCGTAGAATTAATCCATCTAATGATCTAAAATTGAACCAATCTCCCGGTGGCATATTTCTAAGATTTCAAATCTATTACAATTTATATTCTTTTTCTTTCACCAATTTATATTCAACATTTTACAAAAAAAAAAATCAAAGTTCCAATTTAAATTTTCCAAAATATGTTCTATTTGGATAATTCAAATTTCATAAAACAATGCAATGAAATGATAAACCCTACAGAGCGTGGTGACCATTAAACGATTTCTCGTGTAGGTTTCTTCCGTAGCATCAGTTTTGTGTTTCTCTTTCGTTTTTTTCCGTTTTTTGTTTTGCTTTTTCCTTGAATTGATTTCTAGAGTTTTCGAAGATATTTTTGTTTCCTCCGGCTTTTGTTATCGAAATATATTCATTTTGCTCAAATCTTTGTTTCATAGTTACTGCATGTAGTTTGGTGGGTTTTAGAGAAATTTTCATTGAAGTGGGCTCTTCTGGAACATGTCTAACCAAAGAAAAAGATCTATTTTTATGTGGAGTACTTTTTTTTTTAGGCAATGAACTTAACTGGAACTCGTTGTGATGTCCAAAAACACAAAACAATTTCATTGTGGTATCAATATATAAATAAACACCCAACCTTAACTACACATAAGTGTGGGATTCATCATTAATTTCTTTTGAAGTCGTAGCTATTAGATCACATTACCATGGGATGTGTAACTTATTGGGAAATCTTCAGTCAATAAGACACTAAGGCTACATGTATCTTATTATATATAGTTGAACATGTTTAGAAAAATTTTAGTGATCTTATAGGGAGAGAAGGCATATCCTGTAGAATCAACAACAACTGAAGAAAGGTTGATCTTTATTAGTGATGAAAAATGTCTCGATTACAAAGGAATATCTCGTAAACCAAGGTTAGCTAGGGTTTTGGCCTATTTAATCTGCAAGCATCATGTTGACCCGTCTCGGTAAGTGGAGCCAGCGTTCTTAAGACCAAAAGGCTTGACTTTATGATAGTAGATTCCTCATGAAGTCGTGAAGACCGTTTTCTCATGGTCTCTTAGATGCATAAGGATCTGATTGTACCCACTAAATGCGTCCATGAAACTCATCACTTGGTGGTCGCGGTGACATCTACCAATTTGTCAATGTGAGGCAAAGGGAATGGATGTTTAGGGTATTCTTTTTTGAGATCCGTGAAATCGATGCACACCATCATTTTCCCATTTTTCTTTTGCACCACAACTATGTTGGTTAGCCAATCGGGGTATTGCACTTCTCGAATAAGTCCGTCCTCCAGGAGGTTGCTAACCTCTTTGTTGACTATGGTCTCTCTTTAGGGTGAGTTTTTGTCTTTTTGCTTCTCTGGCATATGGTCGGGATCAACCATTATTCAGGGGGATATGACTTCAGAATCTATTATGGGCATATCTGCATGGAAATAGGCAAAAAAATCGTGGTTAAATCGAATGAAATTGATGGTCCCTCTTGTTAGACCTTCTAGGAGTTTTGAGCCAATTATTAGTTTCCGGCTTGGGTCGATTTCTACCAAAGGGATGTCGTCCAGTTGTTTCACCTCTGGCTCATCATAATGATTGCTTACCATGGATTTTTGTGATGGTTTTGGCAACGATGGATTGATTTTGGGTGTGATTTCATAACACGAAAGAGCGTGCTCCCAGTCTCCTTTGATCTCTAATATCCCCCACGGTGTAGTAAACTTCATAGTTTGATGCAACATCGAGGGTACTCCTTCCATGTCATAGATCCATAGCCTTCCCATGATAGCCAAATAGCTAACCCCTGTGTGTGTTGTGGTTTTTCTCATGACACAAATTTCTCTCTCTCTCTTGACTAACGAACAAAATCCTCCATTTTCTTCGCCGGTAGTAAACCTTTTCTTCCTCCTCTTTTTCTTTGTCTCTTCCTCGCCGCTAGTCTCTCAGCTCTGATATGTTTGCTCGTGTGGTATTCTCTTATTTAGAAGCCCTTTCCAGTCAGATCTGTGCATCTGAAATGGTGAAGCTTGGACCTACTGCGAGGAGCAGAAGTTGGACGGTGGGTTCAGGCTAGCTTTTAGGGTGTGATTTTTGGTTCTAATTTTCAGATCTGATTAACCAAAATTAAGGATTATGGTACATGAGATGGGGTTTCTTCTTCCTTGAGAAGATCCAGCGAGCTTGTACTGAGGCAAATATTTTGCCTGCGAGAAGGAAGGGTTAATGTCGGTTGTGTTCTTATTTGTCTTGGTATCTTGACAGATAACGCACTTCCTGATTTCAGTCAGAGGTGACTCCTTAGCAGCTGGAGACGAAGAGCTTCGAGTGAAGTTGAGGCTTTGGCTAGTCAAGCTTCTCAGTTATCCTGGTGGCTCTTGCATCCTTCAGAATGGCATAAGTCTCAAAGTCATCTGTGGCTAGGGAGGGCTAGGTTGGAGGCTGCCCGTTTTCTTGCAAATCTTAGACACAGCATCATCGCCTTGGAAAAATCTTGAGAGACAGTTGAGGGTCTATCTCAGATTTTTTTCTGTTAGCTCCCTCTCCGTTTCAAGAGTTCGAATATGTTGGTCGCTTTTCCGAAGTGCGCATGGAGTACCGTTTCTCTGGTTCTCAGAGACAACCGGTGATGAGGGCTTTCCATCTTGTGCGTCATAATTTCAAAAATTTCTCGGCATATTCTTTGGTTGGACCAAACATCCCAATTCCAAAGTTTGGTCATTTTCGATTTTCGTCGGAAGTTTGGTCTCTTTTCTCTTTTGCAGGTCTCGGAGGTGTTGGTCGGTGTTGCAATGGCTTTCTCAGCCTGTTTTCGTTTAGTTTTGTTGTAGTCTCCTTGCTTTTTGTGTTTTGGGATTGTGTGCTTCATAGTTTTAGGATTTCGTTGGGTTCGTCCCTTAGATCGTTGTCGGTATTCGCTGGGTACATGCATAAAAAAGAAAAAAGTTTTAATTCTGAAACAACATCTATCTTATTAAAAGGGAAGACATAGACTTTTTCATATGTGATTTTTTAAAGTGAACATATTTTAGAAATTATATTAAATGTATCTAATAAATTAAAATAACTCTAATTACTCATTTACATATGCCAACAAACATATTAGAATATTCTAATATTCTTTTCACTTAATCACTATCAAAATTTTAAATCAACACAAATAAAACCAAATTTAAATATAGTTTTTTCAAATTTAAAATAAATCCATAACTTTTAAAATAAATATATTACAATATTATTATTTTCTAAATAAAATTTGTTACAAAAATTCAAAAAAATATAAAGTGATAAAATTTAGAAAAATTTATAGAAATTTATAAATCATTTATAGAAACTATACGAATTTAAGTTTAGTCATCTAATAATTTTTTAATACTCTAACGAGTTTTGTTTAATGATATTTCGGGTACTGAATATTATCCGAACTGAACCCATACGAGTATCCGAAGAAATCTGAAAGTTCAAAAATCTCAAATCTAAATCGAACCCAAAATTCGATATAACTGAAAAATATTAAAAATTTTGAATCTGAACTCGAATCTGAAACTCGAAATTACCGAAAATTATAAATCCGATACTCGAAAAATTTAAACATGATTAATAATATCTAAAATTATCAAAAAAAACATGCGCAGTTGCGCGTGTCAAGTTCTAATTTTTAAATAATCTTTTTCTGTTTTCATAAAAAATATCTATCATTTCCATTGTGAATTCTTCAAAATTGTAATCTTTCTTTTCCCACTAGTTTTCTTTTATTCTGAGAAAGACTAAAAATGCCACTTCGAAATGAATCATAAATATTTTCTTATAAATACTAATTAAATGGCTAATTAATAAAGATGGGTAATAAAGTCTATAAATATAAAAGGAAACAAAGGAGTAGTTTTATCTTATTAAAATAGAAATACCTTACTATAATGTATGATATTACATAAATATCATTGAACTTAAATTATTATATTTAAGTTAATAATATTTTATTATTTTTATTCCAAAAATATATATCGTTAGATTTAGTTAAAAAAATATAGTATTTAATTAAAAATAAAAGTCTACATTTTTCACCAAAAATTTAAAATATCGTTTTCAAATTTCAAAAAAACCACAAATTTTCAAAATAATTATATAAGTATATTAACATATTTTCGAAATAAAATTTGTTACAAAAATACTAAAAAAAATAATAAAGTGATAGAATTTATAAAAATAATTTATTTAAATAATAAAAAAAATTACGTTTTGTAATATGTATTCAGAAAATACCCCAACACATTTTGTTTCATTGCATTTTGGGTATCATATATTATCCGAGCTAAATCTGTACCCGAACCCGTAGGAGTACCCGAAAATCCGAAAACTTGAAAATCATAAATCTAAACTCGAACCCGAAATTCAAAATAACTGAAAAATCTAAAATTTCTAAACTTGAACTCGATCCCAAAATTTGAAATAACCAAAAATCCCTGAACTTGATACTCAGAAAATTTAAACATGATCAATCATAAATTGAATACATTAAAACTATGAAACACTTGCACGGTCGCCCGGATCAACTCTAGTTTCAATTAAAACTCCACATGCTAATCTTATTATATAAAGTTGAACACGTTCGACGTGAATCCAACACGCAGACGTATTGTAATTAATGACATTTCGACATGATGCATCATTAATCTAGATTATTACACCTGTTAATTGAATGTAATTTTTAATAAAGAAAATTCCTTCTAATTAATTTAAGTCTTAAAGAGGGAAAAATTAAAAGGAAAATATTAGTATTTAAATTTTTTTTTAATAATTTATATTTCTATTTAGTATATTATATTTATACTTTTCAAGTATTATTACGAAATTTTTAAATAATAAAAATGTAAAAAATTATAAGTCAAAGTTAAATAATTTAAATAAAATATGTACAAAAAGGATTTTATTTATTAATAAAACTGGATTAATTTTAAGTTATATAAAATTTGAAAGAGAAATTAGCCAATTTAAATAAATACAAAATCACTATTTAAATGTATAACTAATTGAGAAGAGCAAGTGGATCAGTGGTTGTACCACCTCTGTTGCCATCTCATAGGATCAGGCTTAGAACCCTGGACGTGCCTCTATTTGCGTCGCCATTTTTTTCTTTTTCTTTTACCTTTTGTCTCTCTCTATTTGTGCACACCCATCTTTTTCCCATTTTTTCTTGTAAAAATTGTTTGATTTCATTTATAACAATATTAGAAAAATTTATGAAAGTTATCATAATTTGAATTTTAAAAAAGAATATATATATATATATATATTTAAAATAAAAAACCGAAAAAGATGTTAAAAATTACATAATAGTTAACAAAAAACTGGAAAATATATTAAATAATAAAAGAAAAGTGGTATGATATTGTTAATTCACTCCTCCGTTAATAATTACCATCCAATACTTTCATCCTTTAATGACTTGTGGAAAATTATCGTATAAATCACATTTAATTTATTCCAATCACTATAATTAATATCAACCGTTTTTACAATGGGTAATTATGTAATGCATCCGACATAATAACGTCTCTCTATAAAGATTTGTGTGTACCACTCGTAGAATAAATAATAATATAACGTATCCCGAATTAATTATTTTATATTCGTCGAAGTAATACGTAAATATAGTCATACTATTTATTTTTTAAGTTACATGGGAAAACATGTTTTTTTTTGTTTTTTAACCTTCTAACATATTTAAGGTTTAGAGTATGAGCAATGGACCATCGCTAAACTCAACCCAAGAAACACAAAGCCCAACTAAGGAGTCCATTAAACAACATCAACAGAAAATTACAACTCTCTGCTCACGCCAAAAGAATGTACAACCTGAAAGCAGAGAGGAGCAAAAAAAGAGGAAGGAGACGATGAGCTTTACCAACAGATTTGAATTGCTTGGTGACCAAGACCTGGACAGTTGTGGATAAGGATGGCTCAATATTTCTAGATTGTTCCTTTTGTATAGCTCTATAAAACTATCTTTGTAATCCTCTGTTTTGAATATATCGAAAATAAGAGCTTTTCACCAAAACTCTCTTCTTTCCTCTGTTCTTCATGGTATCAGAGCTTCTTAAGCCCTAACAGGCGCTATAATGGCAGAAGATCTTGATTCCTATCCTTTCCCATCTAACATGCACGTTGCTAGTTCTGTTACCATAAAACTCAATGATTCTAATTACTTGCTATGGAAAACCCAAATGGAATCTCTTCTCAGATCTCAGAAATTGCTTGGCTTTATCACAGGACAAATCCCACCACCACCTACAATTCTCGATATCAATAATGGCGAAACAACCCCAAATCCTGCTCTGGAGAGCTGGATATGCACTGATGAGTTGATTAAAAGCTGGATCTTTGGCACTCTCACAGAGGAGGTCTAGGTTATGTCCATTGTCTGCCTACCTCTCATGATGTTTGGATTTCATTGGCAAATAACTTCAACAGAAACAGCATTGCGAGAGAGTTCGATCTGAAACGACACCTCCAAGAAATGACCATTACGGGTAAGGATTTCTCTACATACTCTCGCGAGTTTAGGGCTCTGTGTGACCAACTAAGTTCCATTGGTAAGCCAGTAGAGGAATGCTTGAAAATCTTTAGCTTCTTGAACAGGTTTAAGCAGAGATTACGGTCCGATTTGCACTGTGATACAAAAATCAATGTCGAGGTTTCCTACTCCCACTTTTAACGATGCTATCTCTGAGGTCTCGATGTTTGCTACCAGAATATAATCTTATGAATCGGCACCAGAATCCACACCCCATCTAGCCTTTCAAACGCAACATTTTGAATCTAACTAGATAGGTAGAGATGGTTATTCACGATCAGGCTTTCAACGTGGTCGTGGAGGATACTCCACACGGGGACGTGGGTTCAGTCAACATCAACCTTCCTCTCCAAACAATGGTGAACGCCCAATATGCCAAATATGCGGCAAAATTGGTCATACAGCCTTACGTTGTTATAGCCGATTTGATTACAATATCCAACAAGCAGCATGCCTTCAACACTCTACGCCTATCTGATGATTCGGGTAAGGATTGGTTCCCCGACTCAGGTGCCTCGGCTCATGTCACACCTTCTCCAACCAATCTCCAACAGGCTGCTCCTTACGAAGGTAATGATACTCTCTTGGTTGCCGACGGAACTTTTCTGTCAATAACCCATACAGGATCCACTACCATCTCTTCTTCAAAAGGTACTCTTCCCCTAAATGAGGTTCTAGTGTGTCCTGATATACAAAAATTATTATTTTCAGTATCTAAATTATGTGATGACTATCCTTGCGGTGTGTTTTTTTTATGCTAATAAAGTATGCGTCATTGATTTGAACACTCAGAAAGTGGTAGTAAAGGGTCCTCGGCGTAAAGGCTTATATGTTTTGGAGAATCAAGAGGTTGTGGCACTATACTCAAACAGACAATGTGATGCACAAGATGATATTTGGCATCACAGGCTCAGATACGCAAGGTTGGCGGTTCTCCAACAGTTACGGATCAAAAAGGATATTACTATTAATAAGAACAACACCAACCCAATTTGTGAGCCTTGCCAAATGGGAAAGAGTAGTAGATTGAAGTTTTTTGATTCGGAATCTCGTGTTTTACAACCCCTTGATCAGATACATTGTGATCTATGGGGCCCTTCTCCTATTGTATCGAACCAAGGTTTTAAATATTATGTCATTTTCATCGATGACTTTTCTTGATATTCTTGGTTCTTTCCACTTCACGCAAAATCTGAGTTCTTTGCGGTTTTGTGGCATTCCAAAAAATGGTGGAAAATCAATTTCAAAGCAAGATAAAGGTGTTTCTAAGCGATGGGGGAGGCGAGTTTACAAGCAACTTATTACAAAAATAGTTCGAAGAAAGTGGTATTCATCACAAAATTTCTTGTCTGTATACTCCTCAACAAAACGACGTATCGGAAAAAAAACATCGTCACTTAACCGAGCTTGGATTTTCTATGCTTTTTCACAGCCACACTCCGCTAAAATATTGGGTCGAAGCATTTTACTCAGCCAATTTCGTGAGTAATATGCTGCCGTCTTCAGTGTTAGAGAATCACAACCCTCATGAAACTATGGTTAAAGTCAAACCAGAGTATAAGTCCTTAAGGGTTTTTGGAGCAGCCTGCTACCCTTGCTTGTGTTCTTTGTCTCAGAATAAGTTCGACCCAAGATCTTTGCAATGTGTCTTTCTCAGCTACAGTTCTCCGTACAAGGGTTATCGCTGCTTGTTCCCGCCAACAGGCAAAGTGTACATCAGTCGACACGTAATCTTCGATGAAGACTGCTTACCCTTCAAACAACAATATTGATCTCTGGTTCCAGATTATAAGAATCCCCTTCTCAAAGCTTGGCAAAGCAATCATGACTCTACTCCCTCGACTATTACTGATGCGATCCTCAAAGAGCTTCCTATACTGGCTACACCTGCAGAGATTATACACAAAACACCAGTCATTGAGTTTGCAAAACAAGTCACATAACCGGAGGTATCGGAAAACTCAGAACCTGAAACAACGACTCCTCCTGCGACTGATATAGTACCAGAATCTCCTCCAACAATTGAACCTGAGCCAACTGGTAATGATGAAGAAGAGAATCAACACGACAACACTCCTCCGCAAGCTGATAATACTCACCCAATGAAAAAAAGGTCTAAGTCAGGTATCCACAAGCCTAACACTCGATATATGTTGAATGTTTCCAGGTACACAACTGAGGAACCTAAGACCATTGTCTCAGCTCTAAAACATCATGGCTGGAACCGCGCAGTCCAGGAAAAAATTGAGCGGATTCACATGCTGAACACTTGGACCTTGGTGCCTCCAACAACAGATATGAACATCTTGGGCAGTCGCTGGGTCTTCAAAACAAAATTACTTCCTGATGGGTCTGTTGATAAACTCAAAGCACGTCTCATCGCGAAGGTCTATGACCAAGAAGAGGGGCTTGACTATTTAGAAACATTTAGTCCGGTTGTGAGAACGACAACAATTCGGTTGGTTCTTGATGTAGCAACTGCTAAGGATTGGATTATCAAACAACTCGACATCTCCAACGCTTTTCTTCACAGAGAACTCAAAGAACCAGTGTTCATGGTTCAACCTTCAGGTTTTGTGGATCAAAATAGACCATCCCATGTTTGTCGTCTCACCAAAGCTCTCTATGGGTTAAAACAAGGACCTCGGGCCTGGTATGATACCTTTAATAGCTTCTTGCTTGAGTTCGGTTTTATGTGTAGCAAATCTGATCCGTCGCTCTTCACCTATCACCGCGAAGGAAAGACACTGGTACTCCTCCTCTATGTCGATGATATGCTGCTCATAGGGAGTGATTCAAATCTTTTACAAGCTATTCTAAACTCTCTTAATAGTCGCTTTGCCATGAAAGATCTTGGTCACCCGAAATATTTCTTGGGCATAGAGATTGAAAAGGTTCCAGAAGGGTTATTTCTTCATCAAATTGCTTACGCATCGGATATCCTCCATCAAGCGGTTATGTCTGAGTGCAATTTGACGCACACACCTCTGCCTCAGAACCTTGATGAGTTGAACCCTGAACCGTTCACAGAACCCACTTATTTCCGGAGCATAGCGAGGAAGCTACAATACCTGACAATAACTAGGCCGAACATCCAATTTTCGGTCAATTTTGTGCGTCAACGAATGCATTCCCCGAACATATCCGACTAAAACTTGTTAAAAAGAATACTTTGTTATGTCAAAGGGACTCTATCTATGGGACTTCATCTCAAGAAACACATTGACCTGATTCTCACCGCCTATAGCGACAACGATTGGGCTGGGTGTAAGATGACTCAACGCTCAACTTTTGGCCTCTGCATTCTATTCGGTCCCAATCTCATTTCATGGTCCGCACGATGAAAATCAACGGTCTCAAGGTCCTCCACCGAAGTCGAATATAGAGCCTTAAACGAAACTGCTCAAGAGATTACTTGGAATTGTGCGTTACTTCGTGACCTTGGGATCCCAAAATATCGACCAACTCTGCTTCGCTATGATAATCTTTCCGCCGTCTACCAAAGCGCTAACCTGGCTCTCCACAAGAGGTCAAAACATTTTGATACCGATTACTGGTGGAGGTGGTANCCCCCCCCCCCCCCCCCGTACCCGGTTTGGAATAAACCGACCCAAGATTCAATTAAAGAATCGAGGTGCCAGTGGGCCACTGAAGCCCATTAAGGAGAATTCGGCCCAAATCGCAAAAGAGGAAAGAAGCCCAACAAATTCAAGCTGAGGGAGAATAAAAACTGAAGAATCGGCATTAATAGGAAGAATTAATACGTAATAATTGGGGAGTTACGAGGCAAGAGGACTATAAAAGAAGAAGGAGGAGCTTAGAGAAAGGGATCAATTTTTTTCTAAAATCTCTTAGCTTGTAATCGCTGAAATCATTCTGATAAAAATCAATAAAAATACAGTCTCTTTCTCATTTATTGTCACACATCGCATACCCCATATTCTTTGTGGATTTCAGATCCAATAATTGGCGCTAGAAGGAGGGTGGGATTCCGCTCTGCTACATCAGATTCCACGTAAGTCGGTGCGCGTTTGTTTTGTTTTCTTTGCCTCTTCTTCTGTCTTTTTGCTTTCAGGAAAACATGTCAGGCAACAACGGAGCCGACGGACGAACCAGCCCAACCCTCCCAGGAGTTCGTGACGGCGACAACTTTGATCAGACTACCGGGGTTCAGGAGCGGGAGCAAGTGCACCCAACTCTCGATGTTCAGGCGGCATTGGACCAGGTCCTGGAAAACATGCATGGTATCTTCGCCCTACTGGTAGAACGGACCGCGAGACAAGAAGAACAAGACCGACAGTCAAGCCAGCGGCTAGAAGAGCTGGCGCAAGCCCAGGCTGCTCAGCTCGCAAGGATAAACTCCATCGCCCCGATTTCCCCACGAGAGCTCCGTGTCTTGGAAACCCGACCTGGCGACGGGGCAACCCCCGCTGACCGGAGGTCGGATGATCGGGACCAAGGCCAGCAAGACTCGGCCTTAGGAGGGATGTCCACCCACGCGGACTCCAAGCTGCAAACGCTAAAGCAGACACTCGCCCAGCCAACCGCCGAGCTCCGGACTATGCAGTCCCAGATCCACAAGGCCACCAGCTCGGCACCGAAAGTTCACCGAGTCATTGAGGAGACTCAATGAACGCCTTTCACAAGCCGGATCGTAGGAGCTGTTATCCCGAGCATCAAACTCAAGATTGCGCCCTACGAGGGAAAAACAGATCCCCGAGCTCACATGACCGCGTTCTGTTTCGTGATGGGTCGGACCAAATTCAATGAGGTCGACATAGATGTCGGATACTGCCAACTCTTCGTCGAGAACCTCTCCGGAGCAGCTTTGAACTGGTTTTTGCGCCTAAAGGCGAACTCGATCGACAGTTTCAATGAACTGTCGACTGCTTTCATCAAGCACTACTCGATGTTCATCGAGAAGGGTGCCTCGGATGCCGACCTCTGGACAATGACCCAAAAGAAGGACGAGTCCTTGCGGTCGTTCCTGTCCAGGTTCAAAGCGGTCATCTCTAATGTGGTCGTCAGCGACGAGGCAGGCATCGCGGCTTTGCGTAATGCCCTTTGGTACAATTCCCGTCTCCGGGAGGATCTAATGCTCAACCGACCTACCTCCCTGGAGGACGCACTCCACCGTGCTTCGAGATTCGTGGAGATAGAAGACGAAAAGAAAGCATACGCGGAAAAGCACGCCTCCTCGACAAAGACGGCATCCAAAGAAAAGCCCAAAGACGAAAAGGATAACAAGCGATCTTCCGGCGGGCACCGATTTGAAGGAAGCAATTCCAAGCACAGGTCGTTCGAAATATCTAACTCACAAGGATCCGAAAAGAGTTCAGGCTCCAACTCCAACTACAAGTCCAGGTCCAATGCCTGGACCCGAAGTGACGGACCCAGAACCTCAGACAAATTCTGCGAGTTCCATAATACCTCGGGTCACACGACCGAGGAGTGCTATGGGTTCAAGCAGTATTTGTTTAACAAATACAAGGCAGAGGAGCTAGCTCGGAAGAACGAGGACCGAGAGGGGGAACGCCCACACAACGACATGGAACCACCGAAACGGGATCGGGACACAAGACAGTCAGAACGAACGGAGCCACCAACAGCTCGGAAACGGATTAATATGATTATGGGACCAAGCCCATTCTTCAACGATGTGCAACGTCAACGAGAACAAGCTGCGTAGGTCCCAAGAGCAATACACATTCCAAATCCGAGCACTAGAGTCAAGCCCGGAGGAAGCGGATCAAGTCGAACCTTCCAACCCTGAGCTCGGTAAGATCCGACAGGTGTGCATTGACCCGGGTAACCCCGACCATTGTGTAGGAGTTAGGGCGAATTTGGAGAAAGAAATTTTCAGGGAGTTGGTTGCATTCCTCAAAGATAATAAGCATACATTTGCTTGGACAATAGAAGACATGCCAATGATCTTGGACATTACTTTCCACGAACTCAATGTGGATCCGACCTACAAGCCAATTCGCCAAAAGAGGAGAATGCTTGGCACGGAGAGAGCGGAGGCCGTCAACGCAGAGGTAGAACGACTACTCAAGGCTGGGTCAATCATTGAAGTCAAATATCTGGATTGGTTAGCCAACTCGGTGGTAGTCAAAAAGAAGAACGGCAAGTGGCGGGTTTGCATGGACTTCACCGACCTCAACAAGGCTTGCCCAAAGGACCGCTTCCCTTTGCCACATATAGATCGGCTGGTTGAATCAACGGCTGGGAACCACCTACTATCATTCCTAGATGCCTTCTTCGGGTACAACCAAATACTTATGCACCCGGATGACAGAGAAAAGGCGGCTTTCGTGACTGACCGGGGACTCTACTGCTACAAGGTGATGCCGTTCGACCTCAAGAACGCTGGTGCGACATATCAAAGGTTGGTGAACAAAATGTTTTCCGAGCAGCTCGGCAAGACGATGGAAGTGTACATCGATGACATGTTGGTCAAGTCACTGCGGGAGGACGATCATGTCGGTCACTTGCGTGAATGCTTTTCCGTCCTCAACAAATATGGCCCGAAGCTCAATCCGACCAAGTGCACCTTTGACGTCACCTCAGGCGAGTTTCTAGGGTACCTGGTAACTCAGCGAGGAATAGAGGCCAATCCCAAGCAGTTTTCAGCTATCATGAACATGAAACCGCCTATCACAATGCGGGAGGTGAAGCGACTCACTGGGCGTATAGCAGCTTTGAGCAGGTTCATTTCCCATTCTACTAACAAATGTCTCCCGATCTACCAGAAACTTCGTTCTAACAAGAAGTTTGAATGGGATGAGTCGTGTAAAGAGGCGTTCACCCAACTGAAAACATACCTCATCACACCCCCGATATTGTCCAAACCAAAAAGTGGCGAAGTTTTGTATCTTTATGTTGCAGTATCCAGCGCGGCAGTCAGCGGAGTCTTGGTACGCGAGGAAAGCAATGAACAGAAGCCCATCTTCTACATTAGCAAATCTCTAGTGGACACTGAGACCAGGTACATGGTAACCGAAAAATTGGCACTGGTCGTGGTCACATCAGCACAGAAGCTCCGCCCATACTTCCAGTCACACTCCATAGCCGTATTGTCCAACCACCCGCTTCGCGCCATACTTCACATCCCAACGTAGTCAGGACGCCTAGCTCGCTAGGCAATCGAACTTAGCGAATACGACATCGAGTACAAACCCCGAAAGGCGCTGAAGTCGCAAGTCCTGGCGGATTTCATCGTAGAAATAACGCCAGAGCTGGGCCCGGACACAGAGGTTCCAGGTACCTTGACCCTACACGTGGACGGCTCTTCCTCCACCAAGGGGTCTGGCATTGGGGTACAACTCGTTTCACCCACCGGTGAAACTATAGAGCAATCTTTCCGCCTCGCATTTCCGACCTCCAACAACGAGGCGCAGTACGAAGCGCTGCTCGCCGGATTACGTCTGGCGAAGGCAGTCCACGCAGCAAGGATTAACGTCTTCTGCGACTCCCAACTCGTCGCAAACCAGTTCAATTGGGAGTACGAAGCTCGGGATGATCGCATGACCGCATATCTGAAACTGGCACAAACGGAGGCAGCTGGCGTCGACGAGTTTTCCTTGACCAAGGTGCCACGAAAAGAAAACTCTGCCGCCGACGCGTTAGCCGCGCTGGCCTCCGCTTCTGCCGGTAGCTTGAGCCGTACAATTCCAGTCGAAACACTGGCCACATAAAGCATTAGCGAAATCCTGGCGGCACCGACCTCGGAAACCGCCAGCGATCTACCGGACTTACCACAGGCCATGGCCCTTCACGAGGACGATCTCGGGGATGACCCCAGCGCCATCGCCCTCGAAGGAATTGGCGAAGGGGAAGACTGGCGAAATGAGATACGGAGCTACATCGCCGACGGAGATGTCCCACCTAACAAGTGGCAAGCTCGGAAGATGAAGCAACGGAGCGCACGCTACACGTTATTTGAAGACAAGATTTTCGCCGGAGCGACACGGGCGTCTACCTATATTGTGTGCATGGTGATGAGGTCAAGAAAATAATCCAGGAAGTCCACTCAGGCGTCAACGGGAACCACGCCGGCGGTAGGTCGCTGGCGCAGAAGATACGCAAGCAAGGCTATTACTGGCCGACCATGGAGCGTGACTGTCTGGCATATGCAAAGAAATGTGAACGGTGCCAACGGCATGCCCCCATCATCCATCAGTCGACCGAGCTCGTGAAGTCGGTTATGACACCATACCCGTTCATGCGGTGGGCAATGGACATCATCGGTCC
>OVAN01000746.1:0-51177 GCA_900406275.1 Anastatica hierochuntica | reverse complement strand
CACCTCAAACTTGAGAAGTTAGAAAAAATACAAACACAAACCCGCGCGTAGTGCGGGACTTCTCCTAGTTATATATAATGAGACTTTAAAAGATTACGTACGAAGACTATTTTGATAGTTGTGCTATTTCAAATAGCGCGTCTATTTCAAAGATGTAGTAAATTATAATAAAAATAAACATAATAAATTAAATAGAATGTAACAACTGTCTATGAATAATAAAATGTTAAGACATCACTAATTACATAATATCTGAATCATGTTATAAATTAAAAATTTAAAAATTATTTATTACTATAGCAAAAAACGGAAAATAGAAAGATTGTTTCATGTAAACATATTATCTATGTATATATGGAAATCAAATAACATTTATAATCATGCAAAAAAAAATTAATGTATACATAATAATTACATGTAGTTGTTAAATATAATTAAATAATATAACTAAACTTATGAGAGGATAAATTACTTGTATAACAAAATTGATTAGTTATAGTATGTTGAATTACATGTTTGAGATGCATGACATAATTACACATTATACAATTTATAACATGATCTTTTACGTGGAGAAGTAATTATATGAGATGCATTACATGATTATATATCGTTGAAAGAGCAAACAAAATATTATTGGGACGATTTTTTATATGGTGAAAATGAGTATTAAAAATTTATATTTCATTTTAGTAATTGTTTATTTATTTAGAAAAGAATTATTAAATTTTATGGGGAGTAGTAATAAATTTAAAAATACATAAAAATAATTGTATGGATATTTGAGGGAATGATAAAAGAAAATATGAAACATAGGTTAAAAAATAGTCATACTATGCAAAATAGTATATTTATTTTGCACACATTTAAACTAAAATGTGATTTGTTGAGGAAAACATATTCGATTTTAAAAATTCAAGTTTCCGCATATGTGAAAAAATCTATTTATTTTTATTCAGTCGAAATTTGAATTTGTAGAAACATAAAATCTCAAGAGAAAATAGAGATAATTTAGTTGAGAGAAGATAGAAAGAAATTAAAGTGATTTGGCCAAATCTAACTAATAAAAAGGAGCTAATGGAAGCCTTTGAGACTATCCACATCATTTCCCTAAGAAGTCTTGAGTGTTTGCCACATCATCATCTTTAAAAGTTAAACAAACTAACTAATTCCTCTAAATCACTTCTCCCGTTGGATCATCGGTTCTCTTCGCTTCTCTGGCTTTCCATCTTCCCAAAATATTAACCTCATTCAATTCTTTGTCTTTTTCTCTCCTTCCAGATCTAAATAGCGATTCCATTTTCCGTTTCCATGCCATAAACTTCTTCGTCTCAATAGCCCAAAATTTATTATTCACTCCGTCTCACTCTCTCTCGCCGGCGTCAGCTGTTACCACAGTTTAGTCGGAGAAGAGAACTCATTATCTCAAGTTACCACATCTTACTGATCTAACACCTTCTCTTTCGCTTTCTTCGTTCTTCTTCTTCTCTATTTGCTTAATCTTTTTAACTCTCTATACTTTTTTGGATTTCCCAGGAAAAAGAGTGAAGAAGCTCCACGTTTAGATATGGAGGCAAGCGAATCTCGACCGTTTTTAGTACTTGATTTATATCCATTTAACAGCTACTCCTCTGGTTCGCCAGACGCCCTTCCCGTTAAGGACTGATCGAATGGTCAGAGTGAAATCAAAGTAATTTTGTGGTTTTGATCATATGTGTTTTTCTTTTTTTATGGGATAATCGTCTAGATTTTTCTTATTGAGTTAAAATCTGTTGCTAACGTTCTTTCTCATTTTCTTCTCTTCAAGTTACGCCGTTAATGGATTGAGGACTTGCGTTGAAGCTATTCTTCTGGTAAAGCTTTCTATTTTGGTAGAGAAAATTAGGGATTTTGGAAAAAAATAAACAACTATGAACAAAAAGAAAAAGGATCCTAGGAAAAATGTCAAAAGATTAGACGAATAAAAGAATTTTCTCAAACAAAGAAGAAGCGTTGATTTTTTTCGTCACCAGTTTTAACAGCTTTGTCACAAGCTTTTCTCTGGATAAATGATGCTCGGTTTTTTATATCTATTTTCTTTTTCTTCTTGGTATTATATGTTGATCATTGAAGCTAATTAAGTACCAAACGATACAAAGTGCACATGATCAAGACGGTTCTTCTGAAAAACACCAAGAAGATCAAAACCAAGATCACTGTCACGAGCAAGAAATGGTTCGGTCTCGAAAACTGTTTCATCGTAGAATTAACTCTGGTTCTAACTTCTAATAGTCCACGAAAGAGGAAGAAGAATAAATGGGGAGATGATGCAACACTCACTGATCAAATAAAGGAGTTGTAACAATAATGTATTAAAAGTAACTTTCTATTTAGCTATACTAATTTTACATATCTTTTCAGTTCATTTCATATCTAATATATAAGATATATGATTAGACTAATAAAAATTTGGGTTAAGATGAGTGATATTTATGTAAACGACTTTGATAAAAAAAGCCATACACACGAAAATTTTTATATATTGAGTATTTTTTGTAATACATTTTATACTTTTTATATATATAGACATTTCGCGAAAATGAATACATTTAAATAATGCATGTTTAATTGCTACATATAAATTTAAATTAAATAAAATTTTGAAATAAAACTTCCCACGTATTGAGATATGACCAATTTGATTCGAGGGGCAGAAGATATCTAACTTTCAGTCCCTGAAAAAAAACAAAGATAAATAATTATCAAGATGTATAAAGTATCTTAATCATGTATTGAAAAAAGGGAAAAAACTGAATAGATGAACAATGAGATAAAATTTTACATATGTTGAATGTATTGTATTTTTTTTTGTCAACATGTTGAATGTATTGTATATATTACTGTAATAAACAAAGAAAAACTAAAAGTTTTGTAGTTTATTGATAAATAGTTTTGGCCATTTTCATAGGTTGGTTAATTGAAGCACATTAGTTAATATACGGTTCAAAGGAGAATAATTGATATTGATCGTGAATTTAAAAGAGAGTCAGTGGAGAAATCAATGTAGTTTAGTGTGGGGTAGATGTGATGGAAAAATAAACCATTGAAGCACTGTACTTCAAGTACACAAAAAAGCATAAGAAGGTTGTACTAAAGTGACGACTTTGATGAAACAAGCTGAGGTTAACCATTAGAGTGATTGCAACAAAAAATAAAAAAATAAAAAATAACTCAAAGTATTTTTTTTTCAAAAATAACTCATAGTATTAACAAATGTATTTCAAATAGTAAATGTACAACCTAGATTAGTATATTTTAAATAATTGTAGTATAAAATTACTTAATTAATTTTTAATTAAACAACATGCAAAACTAAAGTAAGTTTTTATAAAACAAAAATTATCTATATAAATAGATACTAAAATGTTATAAATAAAAAATATATATACAAATGACCCGCACATACATGCAACACTAATATGCCGCACATTGTAGGTTACATATGAAGAAAGGATGGACAATCACTTTACAACACTATGTACAAATGGTCAATACACTACGAGCGAGAAAGAACCTTATTCCTATATCTTGAATTAAAAAAAATTCCCTACCATCCGAAAGTTACAAGAGCCCCGAGTTATAACAGCTGAAAACATCAACTTTAGTAAATCCAAACGTGAAGACTTCCCAAAAATAAGAAATGAGAAAGAGTGAGCATCCCTGCACTCCAAATAAATGTGTTAAACAAAATCTACATTATGTGACTCACTTTGTAACAGCTACGACTCTTGAACTTTTTTTCATGGCTTTATTTTTTGTTATCCATTCAAATTTAAATTAGTTTTTTTTTCACCTTCAAATTTAAATTAGTTAATCCACAGCATTGCATTCTTTCAAAAGAATCAAAATTATAAAATTTCATCCATATAAAACTGGGTAACAATTAAAGTAAATGAAACAGCTCTAATCCGCATATAAGATATAACCAAATTTCAGCCGCACCACTTTAATGCGACGATCCAAATAAATTCCAAAAAATACTAAAATCCCGAATATCTCAAACACAAACCCGCGCGTAGCGCGGGGATAGTCCTAGTATCCTTAAAAAAATCAATATTAGCAGTTATAGCTATCTGTATTTTCTGAATAATTTTAAAGCAATAAAATAGTGTAGATGATACACTTTTATGCTCACAAGCACGTGAACCTCTTGTAGCTTCGATTAAAGAGAATATTTTGGAAGATTTTCTAAGACATAGGTGGTGCATGCAAACATCACATCATTACCATAACTCTTTTTTAAATTTGTTCAAATTTCACTTCCCCTCCCCCCAAGAATAAATGGCTGAGAAGTTGTGTCCTTGGCATTAAATAACCCACCGATCATTTTTTCATCTAACAGTCCTACAAGAAGTAACAAAGTCTATCTCTAAAGCAACCATGAGTGAAAGTACTAATGATGAGGTAAAAGTAATAAAGATTCTATTTTCATATCCGATATATCATTTAATAGATATGGAACATAGTATTGTATTGTCTATTTTTGCATTTATTAGGACCAGATCGAGTTTATGTACTATATTAATTTATGAGTAGATGATTCAGATCTAATAGTTCAGATATCATAGAAAACCTTGTCTACTTCTTAAGTTAGTTGATGATGTTATATGAGTCATGTAAACCTTTTATTGTAGATCCAATCAACGAGCATAACTATTTATGTTTGGCCTTGAATGGGTGTGTGCGTATACTGTTTATGCATGTCATCTATTTTTTGGTTTATACCTTAGGTTACCAAGAAAGAAAAGTTGTTATTGGTTATCGGAAATTGATACAACTAAGATTGGACATGACATACATAGATTTTGTCACAAACGTGCAAAATGCCCTAAAAGTTGAGAGGTAAAAAAGTTAGGTGAAACTTACATATCAATATCCGGAGTGGATATCTATCGGCAAAGGGAATGAAACACCACCACAATATATTTCGAAGATGCAGATGTAGATCTGTTCATCCAGCTTAAGCGTCAGAACGAGGAAAAAAATTTGTTTGTGATTATTGCCTATGCAAAACCATCTATGATAGTCGCAAAAAAAGAAAATAGAACGACTGTGTACTGTAGTTTATCGTAAAGAATGGGACAATGGGTCATCTTCTAATAACTCATGGAGCGACAACATGGATGATTGACATAAATTTGCAATGGATGAGACAACAGACCAACCACAGATAGCTAGAGCCCTTCTATTTGAATTTAATTTTGTGGCAGATAGTCAGACTATCATAAAAACAGCAGGTATAGTAACTATTCCAACTGAGAGCAGTATCATTCGTTTGGCTACGCCTACGGCTGGGAAAAAAGATTAAGGAAATGGACCGATGTTTGAGGCTGGGGACAGTAGCAAGAGTCTCATGGTAGATTTACGAAGCATCAAGTTTCAATTATTCCAAAGAGTCGCTTTCTCTCTTATATAGTGGTAGTTGTTTTTGAAGTGCTTGATTTCCTGTGGAATATTAGATTGATGGAAAGATGAACTGAAAACAAGTTGTCACAAAGAAGAACTGATGGTTTTTGTTGGGTAATAGCCAAGTCTCAGAGAACATAGGAGATCCAAGTTAATTCTGCAGTTGTGTCGAAGAGAGAATTTAATTCAGCTTCGGTTGAGGACCTAGAGACTAATCTTTAACGTTTAGCAGACCAAAACACGTTGTTCAAACCAAGAAATGTACAAAATCTCGTTGTCTATCTTCTAGTTTCTTTTTAGTTATCCCAATCCGAGTCACTGTAAGCCTTGAGGTTTATGTCTGAATTCTTACGAATGCGAACTCTAAATGTTGTGGTTCCTCACAGGTATCTTAGAATTCATTTGAGGAAAGAATAGTCATCCATAGTAGTAGAGTGCATCAGTTGGCAGACAGAGTTCACTGTGAATTGAAGATTTGGCCGAGTAAGTGTAAGGTATTATAGCTTTCTTGCAATACTTCTGAAGTAGGTTGGTTCTGGAAATGGTTTGGATCCTTCAATTTGGTTTCTAGTCTTGTAAGTAGAGGTGTAACCATTGGATTGCAAGTATCCATGTTAGCTTGTACTAGGATGTCTTCTGCATATATACCTTTTCTGACTACGAAACAAACCATTATCATGTGATTGAATATGAACCCATATCCGTCATCACGAAATCTTGCTTTAGACTTGTCATTAGTGTGTCCATAAGCTCATTGCCATTGCCTGTGAGAGCAATGCCATATACATAGAAGAGAAAGATAAGTGTCTTGCCATTATGATTATAGATGAACATATATAGGTATGGTTTATTGCGTAGAAAGCCAAATGTTGGGGTCAAAAAAGGTTATCTCGAAATCAACGTCCAAGATCACAATTGTTGGGGTCAAAAATGGTCACGACGAAAGTGATGCCTAATAGCGTAACGGAAACATCGTCTCTCCCTCGAAAATAAAAATCGTGAGAGGATTATCAATTCTGAGGCTCTTGCCATCTAGTCAATCTCCTCTCGACCAAATGTTGAAGCTCCGCGTCTAGCAAACCATAAGCGGTCGCTTCGCAAAGTCCAGTCAGTCGGGAGCAACTAAACACGAGAATAACGAAATCAACGTCCGAGACCTCCGAGAGATCTCAGTAAACGAGTTTCAGAGCGATAAGAAGTCACCGTAAACGACGGATAACTGCCTCGCTTTGAAAATACGAGCCATACGAACAACGGCAAGTCTAGTCGCCGTCGCCCAACGGGCGAATAGACTCTCGTAAAGTCTAGTCGCCCAACAGGCGACTAGACTATCGGCAAAGTCTACTCGCCCAATGGGCGACTAGACTCTCGCACAAGACTACTCGCCCAATGGACGACTAAACTCTCGCAAAGTCTACTCGCCCAACGGGCAACTAGACTCTCCCTTAAGTCTAATCGCCCAACATGCGACTAGATTCTCGGCAAAGTCTACTCGCCCAACGGGAGACTAGAGTCTCACAAAGTCTACTCGCCCAACGGGCGAATAGACTCTTGGCAAAGTCTACTCGCCCAGCGGGCGAATAGACTCTCGGCAAAGTCTACTCGCCCAACGGGCGACTAGACTCTCGGTAAAGTCTACTCGCCCAACGGGCGACTAGACTCTCGCAAATTCTAATCGCCCAACGGGCGACTAGACTCTCGACAAAGTCTACTTGCCCAACGGGCGACTAGACACTCAGCAAATTCTACTCGCCCAACGGGTGACTAGACACGCCCAACGGGCGGCTAGATTCTCACAAAGTCTACTCTCCCAACGAGCGACTAGACACTCGGAAAAGTTTACTCGCCCAACGGGCTACTAAACTCTCGGTAAAGCCTACTCGCTCAACGGGCAACTAAACTCTCGCAAAGTCAACTCGGCCAACGGGCGACTAGACTCTCGGCAAAGTCTACTCGCCCAACGGGCGACTAGACTCTCGGCAAAGTCTACTCGCCCAACGGGAGACTAGACTCTCGGCAAAGTCTACTCGCCCACCGGGCGATTAGACTCTCGGCAAAGTCTACTCGCCCACGGGAAATTAGACACGGACAACGTCTAGTCGCCCACGGTTGATTAGACCACGTCCTATTGATTATCTTCTCCTTCGAATCTTGCTTCAACAATCTCTTGTTTAGTCTCGATTGGAGTTTTTGATAAAGTTTCGCGATAATAATCTTAAAGACTTTATCTTTTCGTAAAAAATTCGTATCGATCGTATAAAACGATAACGGTTAATTCGAACACCGATATTGTCTTAACTATACGATCGGTCTTATCATTTCGCGAAACCATAGCTACGTAATCGTACGAAGAACGGTTTCTTCGAAAGAAATCGTAAAAATAACTTTGTCGCAAAACGGCACAGGAAGGCCCAAAACGCGACAAAAGTCCACTTATTATTCCGGAACGAGAATGGGTCCAACTTCGTCATCGATTTACCCGAGTTCTGTGAAAGATAAAAGGAAAACACGATAAAGTTAAAGATTGAAGATAAATATGGAAAAATCGTGAAGATAAGAAATATTCTCGAAAAAAGGAATATTTCCGCGAAAGGATATACTCAAATCTAGGGCGAAAAAGGAAACAGGTTTAGCCTACGAAGGCATATAAAAGAGGGGCTAAAGAGAAGGACGAAGGACATAAAAGTTTCTTCACAATTCATACTTAGAGCTTTAGGTTTATTTTCGTTTTTTGCTAGCGAGCTGCGTCTCAATTAGGTTTATCAGTCATACGCTGTTAGAACTAGGATACTCGCCGACAGCTCTCGCGGCCACGGCTTACCACCTGTCGTAACGCTCAACGCAGATTCGGAATAAGATCTCTATTGCTCTATTTTCTTTCGACTCTCTTTTACCTTTACTTCGTCGTCTGTTTTCTTCGTACTTTTAATCTACCGTTGTTTGGTTTAGCAGAAATCTTGGACCTCAAGGAAAGTTAGGGTTTCGTAGCTTTCCTCCGAATACGAATATCGATAGTGCGAATTTCGGTTCCCACAGTTTGGTGCTAGAAAGAGGGGGCCTATTGGCTCATGGTACATATCAATCTAACTCGCAGCCGCAAAACGCTAGATCGAACAAGACTATAGATGACCAGAACAACCAATCAGCTCGTGATGGCAACAACGCAAACGACAATGTTGAAAACAATCCGATGACGAACGTCACCGCGATCAGCGCTAACGCAAACACCGCGGCGTTTGAGGAGATCAAAAAGATGTTCCCGAACTCTCGAAAAGAAGTCGACCGAACAAGATAAACTAACTAGCTCTCTTGCTAAATAGGTTGAAACCCTAACTGTGAGAGCTAAAACCATTCTCCCGCATGGAGCTACCAGACTCTGCAGAAGAAGACTCGACTTTGCAACTCCGCTCGACAGACCCCGAAAGGCGTAAGAAAAACCGTTGGAACAAAATCCCGACGAAATCACCTCTGTCGTAACACGGAACAACACGAATGACATTCCGACTTCAGAGAAGAAAGCGGAAGAAAAAAAAGTTGAGAAGATCGACTTAGACTCCAGCGATCAATCCGATCCCACGGATGAGGATGCTGACGTACACCCAAGAAGCATTAAAAGCCGCACAACATGGCAAAACTCTCAGCTCGACGAACCCATGACAGAAGAAGAAGAAAATGTCTTTTGGGTAGAGCAGGAGAAAAAGGCCGAGGAGCAAGCTTGAGTCATTCGCACTAAACGTCGATCATATCGAAAAACTATTGACGATGAATTCGACGAGATTCGTGATCTCCGTGACTACATCACGAAAACAGCAGCAGAGATTAAAGCGGTGAAATCTCAAATTCACCATACGACCAGTGCCGCACCAGAGATTGATAGACTACTCGAAGAGGCTCAGAAAAACTTCATTCACTGCACCTATGGCAAACACTTGCGCAAACGCCGCAGTGCTCAACAAAATCAAAAATTTATTCGCACCATTTCGCCACGGGAAGAGCATCGAAACGAGCTCGTGATTTCTCAGTCTACATAGAAAAGGCAACGATATAATCTATCAAACCCCGTAAATTTTGTCTCATTACCGAGTTGAAGAAATCTTAGGGCGTAAGGGTTCGCCAAAAAGACGTTTTCGGAAAAATAAAACTCGCTTCAATCTCCCAAAATCACAGTGAAAATCTAGATTACTTGCGGGTATGGAAGAACGGCAAATCGAGTTGCCAATTTTGCACTGTTGTATTTCTTCCGAAGAATGTTTGAAGGAATGAAGTTGATCTCTACCGAATCACTCGAAACCTAAAACGGCTGACGAAGACTAAACTAAGCAAAATATGAGATCGTATCCCTCACTGCTAAAATATTTTCTGAAACCTAAGATTTCATAAAAATTCGGTCTTTGATTCTATGCGACATATTCAGTGAATTTTCGATGATTGTACCTAAGCTTACTTCGGAAAAACTACTCCAAACTTCCTCGGATCAATCATGCGGAAACGAGAAAATTTTTGGTTAAGATAAGTCGCGATAATTAAGTTCCGAAACAGCCGTAAAATGTGAGTTTTCCGAAAGATGGCTCTCGTACAGTCAAACTCAAAAATATGTTTACAGCACGACTTTTGTAAAACTAAACTCATGAAATTTTGCGGAATAACTTTCGTAAGGTTAAGCTTGATAACATTTTATGAAACATCTTTTGTAAAATTAAACTCGATAGTATTTCACGGAACATCGTTTGCAAAGTGAAACGAGGTTGTATTTTGCGAAACAACTTTCGTAAAATTGAATCTCGACGGGATTTTACAAAACAACTTTTGTAGAATTAAGCTCGACAACACTTTATGGAATAACCTTCATAGGATTAAACTTGAAAATATTTTACGAAACATCATTCGTAAAGTAAACAAGATTGAACAAAAAACTCTCGAAGTAGGAAAGAGATGGAGCGAGAGCTGAAAAGTGAACTTCGCCTATCAGTCTCTCTCCAGAGTCTCATTGTCCTCTATATTTTGTCTCATTTCCCGTGACGTCTCGCCAAAGCCTCAACATTCAACAATTCTCCCCGATCGCCCTTTGCATCTCTTGGTCGCCCTTGGCTACTCGTAAACGCCAAAAGACTTTCGACGAGATAGTTATTCATTTTTCTCTAAACCAATGATACGAATAATGGAGTCCAGATTAGAAAAGTATGGATAAATATTCTTGTTATCCGTAAGGGGTAGACAAATACGAAAAGAGGAAGGGGAAACAAGCAAATAAAATGGAGAAGAGGCAAACTCGAATGTTTGAGAAAACTAAGGTATGTCCGACTTGAAATTTTTTGAAATCAAACTTGGAATTTTCTTAGGGAGGTGGTGAGAAATAAAAACGCTTTGAAGATTGCCATAAAATTTAGGGAACTTATAATCTAGGCAGATAGTCTAGCGAGCTAAGTCTTAGGCGATTTTTCCTATCTCGATCTAGTGTTTCAGGCATATCTTGCAAACCGATCTAAACTCTCGGAAAACCGAGAAACGATCACCACGCATACTCAGTTTGCTTCCTAAAGAAAGAAACAACTATAGATGTAAACGTCGTCTTAAAACTGACTCGTTCCTAGCAATTTTCTTAAAACCGACATATTCCTCGTCGCCAACCTGAAACCCACCAAGTCACAATCCTAGCGTCGTCTTTAAACTGACCTAGATTGTTGATCAACCCAATCTTCGAAAGAAAAAACGTACACATCCCTTCAAAATATCGGTTCAGCCGTTTTCTTTCGTAAAAAAAAGAAGGGAGTAGGTACGTATACTATACTCGTATACTCCCACACTTCAAAATTTTTTTGTCTCGACATCAAGAAAACGGTCTCGACAAAGAAAACTCTCGCAGCAGTAGACGGAAAATCATTTAGGCAATGTGATGCCTCATAAAATCGATCATCCATTACTTTCGAGCCTAGGGGAAAATGAGATTGGTATCATGAAAAACGACTTTGCGATACGAAAACATGAACGAGAAGAACCTAGACCTCGCTCGGGAGCATTACAAGTAATTTGCGGACAACACGCTCCGTTTACATCTATGTTATTCCCTTCTCATAAAACTTACGTGAAACATCTTTCGTTTAGCCACACCAAGTTATGCGAAGAAACTTTCAGAAACAAACGTAACATGTTTTACGAAGAAGTGTTTTGGACAATTTGTGTATAGCTAAAAACAAAGTCTTATCACTCGTCTCTCAACAAAAAAACTAAACTTTATCTCTTCACACTACGGTCTTACAAATCTAATTCTCTAGCCACGTGGCTCGCTGGCTTCTGCCTTTCATTTCCCTCGATTACGTCCGAGCAGTCGATCATCCCGCACAGGTTCTTTATCGAGCCTCTTAGGCTTTGTCTCCACAGACAAAAATAAAATAATTTTTGTACGACTAAAGAAAATATTGTATGAAACATTCATCGTATAACTGATACCTAAAGTGGAAAATAATTTCTTAACACCATCGACCATCTTAACACGAAAACCTCTGACTTGGCCCATCAACCTCAACAAACGCTCTTCGGCCCTCGGCCAATTATGCCTTCCAATAAAAGTCTGAACCAGAATTCGGCATATCTGTTAGGACAATTCTAAACTAACATGACCTTAATGTTAACACAAAAGTGTCATGGTTTAATCCTTGACCAGCAACGTCCTCGGCTATGCAGCTGAACACATCCTTCACACTAAGCCAAAAATTTTTGAGCGATCATTGCTCCATCCAATCACTTGACGAGAAAACGATAATCTACGATTTATCTAAAAATGCCAAGTGACGATTATAGAAATAATTATCGTATAACCCAGAATTGGAAATCTCACGATAAATTCTTAATATCAAAACCTAGTAGTAACTACCAAACGGTTAACAGAAAACTTAAACTTGTCGACAACCAACCAAGTTCAATATGTTCCACAATTCACTGTAAGCCCGCAACGTTTTACCCATAAAATGTGGTATACAAGGAAAAATTCATAACAAAGCTCCTAGAGCAATACGAAACATCCTTAACTATACACTAAATAAATCTCGGGGGCCGACTCTTCGCAAAGCACAGTGAAGAAAGTCGCTTATTCCCAGGGAAAATTTTACGCGACCACTTGGTCTTCATTCCTCGCTAACAAATCAAACAATTTAACATCCAAACAAAAACAACAGTTTTGGTTGTGGACATCCGTAGACAAACAAAAACGTTTCTCTGCCGTAAGGATAAAAAAAACCCTTGCGACACCATACATCTTTAACTCGCAAAGATTTTAAGCACGAAATGCGACATACGAAAGAAAAACCAATCTTCAGCATCGCGAGACGTCGCAGACGCCCGAAGAACCGTTTTCCGACAAAACACCTTCCTCGATAAGAATACCATCTAGGAAGACTAAGCAGTCATATGCATTAAACACCTCCTTAAAAACGTATCATTCGCGAAGACTCATAAAAGGTAATATGTACCGATAAGTTTTTTGTTGATAACAACAAACTCCCAACGTCCTAAACAAACCAAGCCATCTCATTGAGATAGCTCTCATACATTCGACTAGGATAATAGCGCGGTATAAAAGAAATCCAAAATTTTGGTCAGCACTTCCAGACGAATTAAAAATTTTCTCTGGAGAGATGCTCGATTCCAGCCATACAAACCGTATAAGCCGAGAACATATCGTGGACTTTAAATCGGTACGGAATAAGGTTAAAATCGCAATGGGAAATGTAAGCTGGAATTAGTCACCACACACCTTAAAACCGAGAGTAAACCTAGGTCTTGCCCTAAACCCAACACACTGGTCTTTAACATCTCTAGGCATAGTATCAAATCGATACGAGATCCCAAAATATGTATCTTCGTTGTTATTTGCGCGTTTATGAGACTTCTCGAACACAAGCTTTCGGGTATTCTCATCATACACGGAGACAATTATCACGATCTGCATAGTGTTAGAAATGAGATGACAACTCACACTCTTTCTCTCATCTCCGCGTATGGCTACTCCATACGTTTATAAAAGGAGATCATCGCAACTTCACAAATCTAAAAGCAGATAGTTTAGTCTCGAGGCCTACAAAGGTCCAATACAAAATGACATCGACAACAATATGCTCGATAATCTTTACACGACACACATCTAAACCATAAAGGTTTCACTGGAACACATGTAGTTAGAACCTTAACTCCATGACGAACTACGAAAAGCTTGATCCCTTCTACAAGGGTACGTAGGCAGCCTTTGCAAGGCGCATCCCCAATCTGTAATAAAATAATCGACGAAATTTTTCGAGAGAGGAAAATCACTCTTGGTTGTAGATTCCGATTAAACACACATCACTCGCCCGCAAGAATTATTCCCAAAACTTGCAAGCTGGGGGGCTAACTGTTGGTTTCAAAAATGGTTATCTTGAAATCAACTTCCAAGATCACAACTGTTGAGGTAAAAAATGGTCACGACGAAATAGATGCCTAAAATCGTAACAGAAACATCATCTCTCCCTCGAAAATGAAAATCGTGAGAAGATTATCAATTCCAAGGCTCGTGCCATCTAGTCAATCTCCTCTCTACCAAATCTCGAAGCTCCGCGTCTAGCAAACCATAAGCAGCAGCTTCGCAAATTCCAGTCACTCGCGGGCAACTAAACGCGAGAATAACGAAATCAACGTCCGAGACTTCGAGAGACCTTAGTAAACGAGTTTCGGAGCAATAAGAAGTCACCGTAAGCGACGGATAACTGGGTCGCTTCGAAAATACAACAATACAAATAACGGCAAGTCTAGTCGCCAACGGACGACTAGACTCTCGGCAAAGTCTACTCGCCCAATAGGCGACTAGAATTTCGGCAAAGTCTACTCGCCAAACGGGCGACTAGACTCTCGGCAAAGTCTACTCGCCCAAAGGGCGACTAGACTCTCGGCAAATTCTACTCGCCCAACGGGCCACTAGAATCTCGGCAAATTCTACACGCGAACGGGGGACTACACTCTCGCAAAGCCTACTCGCTGAACAGGCGACTAGACTCTCGGCAAAACCTACTCGTCTAACGGGCGACTAGACTCTCGGCAAAGCCTACTCGTCTAACGGGCGACTTGGTTCTCGCAAAGCCTACTCGCCCAACGGGCTACTAGACAATCGCAAAGTCTACTCGCCCAACGAGCGACTAGACTCTCGGCAAAGTCTACACGCCCAACGGGCGACTAGACTCTCGGCAAAGTCTACTCGCCCAACGGGTGACTAGACTCTCGCAAAGTCTACTCGCCCAACGGGCGACTAGAATTTCGGCAAAGTCTACTCGCCCAACGGGCGACTAGACTCTCGGCAAAGTATACTCGCCCAACGGGCGACTGGACTCTTGCAAAGTCTACTCGCCCAATGGGCGACTAGACTCTCGGCAAAGTCTACTCGCCCAACGGGCGACTAGGCTCTCGGCAGAGTCTACTCGCCCAACGGGCGACTAGACTCTCGCAAAGCCTACTCGCCTAAGAGGCGACTAGACTCTCGGCAAAGCCTACTCGCCCAACAAGCAACTAGACTCTCGGTAAAGCCTACTCGCCCAACGGGCGACTAGACTCTCGCAAAGTCTACTCGCCCAATGGGCGACTAGACTCTCGACAAATTCTATTCGCCCAATGGGCGACTAGACTCTCGGAAAAGTCTACTCGTCCAACGGGCGACTACACTCTCAGCAAAGTCTACTCGCCCACTGGGCGACTAGACTCTCGGCAAAGTCTACTCGCCCACCGGGCGACTAGAGTCTCGGCAAAGTCTACTCGCCCCCCGGGCGACTAGACTCTCGGCAAAGTCTACTCTTCCACGGGCAACTAGACACAGACAACGTCTAGTCGCCCACGGTTGACTAGACCACGTCCTCTCGATTATCTTCTCCTTCGAATCTTGGTTCTACAGTCTCTTGTTTAGTCTCGATTGGAGTTTCCGTTAAAGTTTTGCGATAATAATCTTAAAGACTTGTTCTTTTCGTAAATACTTTGTATCGATCGTATAAAACGATAACGGTTAACTCAAACACCGATATTGTCTTAACTAGGTCTTATCATTTCGTGAAACCATCACTATGAAATCGTGCGAAGAACGAGTTATCCGAAAAAAAATCGTAAAAATCACTTAGTCTCAAAATGGCCCAGGAAGGCCCAAAACGCGACAAATGTCCACTTACGATTCCAGGAAAACACGATAAAGTTAAAGATTGAAGATAAATATGGAAAAATCGTGAAGATAAGGAATATTCTCGAAAAAGGAATATTTTCGCGGAAGGATATACTTAATTATAGGGCGAAAAAGGAAATCGATTTAACCTATGAAGGCATATAAAAGAGGGGCTAAGGAGAAGGACGAAGGACACAAAAATTTCTTCACAATTCATACTTAGAGCTTTAGGTTGATTTTTGTTTTTTGCTTGCGAGTTGCGTCTCAATTAGGCTTATCAGTCTTACGCTGTTAGAACTAAGATACTTGCCGACAGCTCTCGCAGCCACGACTTACCACCTGTTGTAACGCTCAACACATATTCGGAATAAGATCTCTATTGCTCTATTTTCTTTCGACTCTTTTTACTTTTACTTCGTCGTCTGTTTTCTTCGTACTTTTGATCTATCTTTGCTTGGTTTAGCCGAAATCCGGAACCTCATGGAAAGTTAGGGTTTCTTGGCTTTCCTCCGAATACGAATATCGACAGTGCGAATTTCGGTTCCCACACCGAATTCAAGTAGGAACGATTGAAACGATTGTACCAGACTCTAATGCTTTAGACCATAGATTGCCTTATACAATTTACACACATTATCTGGTTTTTGAGGATCTTAAAAGCCAAGTGGATGTGTCATATATACTTTTTCTAAAGATCTTTATGAAGGAAGGCATTTTTGACATCAAACTGAGTAAGTTTCCATCCTTTTGCAGTTGTTACATTAAGAACCAACTGAATAGTAGCAGTTCTCACAATTGGAATGTAAGTCTCAAGACATTCCACCCCTCTTTTTGGTCATAACCTTTTGCTACTAGGCGAACCTTGAACTTATGAAGAGATCTATCAGCATTTTAATTTGTTTTAAATTTTATGAGTAGAAAGAACTAATATGAAAATCTTGATTTGATGCATTGATCCCACTTCATTTGTCATTGCATCAGTCAATCCTTCATGTTATAAGGCAACTTATACACTTTTAGGTTTAGTTGGTATGTCTTTCAGAGTAACGAAGACATACCTTTTATTTGGTTTCTTTATTCCAACTTTGCCTCTTGTAACCATATGGTGATTGTTTGTTTCTGTTACAGCGGTCGAGGTTGATTCTCTGCAGGTTCTGCATGAACTTCAAGTTCTTCATTCGGATTCAGGGGATCAAGATGTGGATTAGGTTCTGTAGGAGCTTAAGTTGTTGCATGAGTAAAGTTGGTTTGATCTAAATCTGGTAGAGTTAGAAGAAAGGCTGGATCAGGAGCTTGTGTAGCTGGAACCTCTTTGGGGCTGAAGGAATCTTGCCAAGCTTTAAGCAATGAGGTTGAGTAAGCAAGAACCAGATTATGAAATTTTCCTGCAAAAAGAAAGCAACCTTCATCAAATATCACATGTCTAGTAATAAATACTCGACCTATGGGCGAGTAAAGACATTGATATCCTTTATAGTTGGCATTGTAGCCTAAGAAGACACACTGAAGAGATCTTGGTTCAAATTTGTGAGATGCATAAGGTCTTAAGCAAGGAAAACAAGTAGAACCAAAGACTTTTAGTGAACTATAATCTGGTTCTTGTTGTCGAAGTAGTTGGTAGGGTGTTTTTTGTGTAAGTGTAGCACAAGGTAGCATATTGACGATGTAGTTAGTTGTGAAATAAGCTTAAACCCAATATTGTAATAGTACCCGACAACTAAATAACATGGAGAGACAGTAAGGTGTCGATGTTTTCTCTCATCTAGCCTATTCTTTTCTGGAGTGTATGGACATGACACTAAGTGTTTGATACCATATTCTAATAGATAATTAGCAAAAATTTTGTTTATAAACTCCCTTAACCCTCCACTCTACAAAACTTTGATCTTTTTATCAAACTGGTTCTCGACCAATCTTTGAAATTGTAGAAAGATATTACAGAAATCTGACATGAGCCGTAATGGATAAAATTAGCTGAATCTAGAGAAATATTTACAAATAAAGTATAATATTTGAATCCTTGTACAAAAGCAATAAAAGATGGTCCCCATAAGTCACAATGAATCCGAGAAAAAGGTTCAAAACATGAGAAGAAGAGTCTGAAAATGGTAAATTGAGACTTTTTCCAATCTGGCAAGGTTCACAAATGGGTTTTTTTCTACTTATATTCATAAATATAGCCTTGCTGGAGTTGAGTTGCTAAAGAACTTGTCAGCTTGCATGTCCTAGCCTATAATGCCAAATCAAGTCATTGTTGCTTGTTGCCGATTTGAGTAAAGGTCACTTAGTTCTTATTCTCCAGCATATACAAGTTGTTACGCTTTGGTCCCTTGGTGAGCACTTTCTGAGTTGTTAGATAGATAATTTACACCTTTGAAGCATCAAAATAAACACTACATGGAAATTACTCACATAACTTAGACACAGAAAGAAAAATTTTCTTAATAGAAGGACAAACCAACACATCTTGTAAAGTAATACTACCTAAGAAAGATGGTAGGCCAATAGAACCGACATGAGTGATTTGAATAAAGTTTCCATTTCCAACCATGATAGTCTAGAGACAATTATATGGAATGGCTTCCTTGAGATTTTCTGTTGAGTCAACAATATGTGCTGAAGCACCAATATTAGGATATCACTGTTTACCACTTGAATCTGAGACTACAAGAGCTACTAAAGCTTGAGTAATGTCTTTACTTTAATATGAGTTTTATGTTGTAATTTGTAACGATTTATAAATATGTTTACGAATTTAATTCCCAGGAACCATGCAAATAATTGACTTTAAATCTAATCTACGGGGTATCGAATATACCTGAAAAATACGCAGCGGAACGTTGGTTAGAATTGAGTCGAGGTTTCTGAGCACTCCAAATATTGTGCCTCTACTGTGCTAGCGCCGTTGAGATCATATATAAAAAAAATTAGACAAACAATTTTTGTCTCCGCTAGGATTTTGTTTGTGTAGAAAAAAACATTATCCTAAGACTCGTGATCCCCACATATGTATATATAATGACCGAACATTATTATACTTGTGCACGTTCACAATGTTCACAATCCTTAGTGGTCAAGCCCAAACTATCTTTTGTACATTATTATCCAAATCAAATTTGGATTCTAGACACAAATGTATATATATATCACCATATATATATAATTTAGTTATCATATAAATATTTTTTTATCATATAAATAAAAATTTTAAAACTCAAATACACTTTATAACACACCTAATCAATGCTTTTATAGTCACCTATTACCGTTGACGTTTGACAAAGTCAAAGTGGACTAATCCATGTATAAGAAAATATGATGAACTCAGGTCAAGGGAGTACTCTATAGTTGTAATGAGAAACTCTAATAAAATCCATATAACAATCTTATAGAGTTCTCATAGCGGGTTAGTCCGATATTTTGTTCTCCAACACATATATCTATGTGATTGACTTTGATACAATATATCAATGACTCCATCGAACTTAGTCATCAGCCACCTCACATACTAGTTATTCATAGTTATTAATGTCCCTGCTTAATAACATGACTATGAACCTCAATAATTTATGTCATATATCACTTATAGGGTTTCATGATCAAGTCATGTACTTAATGACCTATGAGAATGAAATAAATTATTTTGGGACCAGTATTTAAATATCCAGTAATCAAATAATAATACACATAATATGTTTCCATGTACATCATATATCTAACAAACCTCCCACTAAAATCATGATCTCATCTTCCAAATTTTAGTTCTGAAAGCAGTAGTATGACTCTCATACTTACACTCTTCAAGAGGTTTAATAACTAATTATTAACTCCTTAGTTCCTCAGTAAATTAAGAACTTTTCCTTAGTTCTTCTCAAGTACTCAAAGATGTTCTTGACTATCATCCAATGACTTTCACTTGGATCAAATCGGTATCTGCTAATCAGGCTCATGCGCTCTCGCTCATCAGATGTTGGAGGACTCTGAGTCTTGCCAAGAACTATGCCATGAGACATTGGTAGAGAGCATTCTTGGAATCATGCATTTTGAACCTATGTAAGACCTTATCACTATAAGTATCTTGACACAGTCCAAAGAGCTTATCTAATATATCTCCATAGATCTTTATTCCAAGAATCTAAGCTCTTTTCCCTTGTTCTTTACCTAGGAATGTCTTAAAGCACTAAAGCAAAGGAACATCATTTTACTGAGCAGTATGTCATCTACATACAATACCAAAAAAATACTCTCGTAAATGCACTCTTCTTCACTTCTAATGAAATCAAAATCTTTGATCGTTAAATTAAAATGAAGATTCTAACCCTGTGATGCTCACTTTATACCATAGATGGAACGATGAATCTTGCATACCTTCCTAGCACTTTTAGGACTCTGAAACTTTCAGGTTATGTCATGTACATATACTTTTTCAAGTATCCAATACGAAAATCTGTTTCACATCCATTTTACAGATCTTATATGCAATAATTGCTAGGAGAAACCAAATGGACTTAAGCTCCTCAACTAGTGAATAGGTTCATCATAGTCTATACATGAGTCCTCCTATTACGTCTACCACCACTTTAGCTTTGAATATCTGGATATCACTATCCATCTCAGTTTTTTTCCTTTCTTAAGGACATTTACCTTAATGGTTTTAAGCCATCAGGTAAATCTTCCAAAGTTCCTACTATGTTTACTGACATGGACTCCATTTTGGTTTCCATGTCTTAAAGCCACTAATTGGAGTCAAGGCTCATCATGCTTCCTCGTAAGACATAGGTTCATCATTCTCTATCACCAATAGATCATGACAGTCTTTCACCCAAAACCCAAATCTATTAGGTTTGTGATGAGTCCCAAACCCACTTACCTAAGGTTCAATAACATGAATTCCACGACTCTTCGTAAATCCAATTAATATTCTTTCTGAGAACTTAGAACATCTTCCTGTGGTTCTTAAACATCTTCGAGTAATACTTTACTCCCACTTATTCTTTTCGAGAAAGGCATCACTCTAAGCAACAAACATTTTTTCTCAATTGGATAGTAAAATTTATAAGCTTAGGTCTTCTTAAGACAACTAACAAGGTAGTAATTATCAAATTTTGGTGTAACCTTAACCGTAGTCAACTGTTTGACATACGGTTCACAACCCTAAATCTTATAAAAAAAACAAATTAGGAACATTTTCTGTCCACATCTCATATGGTATCTCTTCAGCTTATTTTGATGGACATCTATTCAGCGTAAACGCATGCATTTCTAGTGCATATCACCAAAATAATAATGGAAGATCTATGTGACTCATCATTAGTCGAATGATATCTAATGAGGCTCGATATCTCCCTTCAGACACACCATTTCACTGTGGTGTTCTTAGAAGAATGAGCTCTGAAACAATTTCACATTCTTTGAGATGGTCACATAAAACCAAGCTTAGAAAATTAGCTCTACGATCTAATCGTAAAGCTTTAATTTTCATACCAATTTGATTTTTTTATTTCTTTCTAAAACTCCTTGAACATTTCAGAGGACACATATTTCAATACAATTTGAGGAAATTTGATCCATTCAATTTATTTTTCAAGAACATATCAAAATAAATAGGAATAATGAGGATTTGACATACTTTTCTAGGAAATTATGTCAAATGTATAATATAATGTTCATGAATTTTGAGTGTTCTCAACTTTAAGAAAACTCTCATTACACTCAAAACAACATTTTCCTCAAACTGAGTGTAATGATTCAATATCCATATTTCACTGGAATTCAAGTGATTTTGGTCCATCGCTCGAACTCCAATTATTTAGGTAAACAACCACATTGCTTATTATATCTAATATAAATCTTGATTGTGGATGACATTTTATGTCTAATCCAACCCTATGTCTCTAAGCCTAAAAATTTTTTGATAGCCTAGTCAAGTGAAACAATCTCTTTTCATATGGTAACCATTACCATCTACCTCACTCATGTAATTGCGGACACCCTGCTTGGCAGGCTAATCGCACAAAGAAACAAGCCTTGACAGTTGACAAGATTGGATAGACATCAAAACACTTGATATTAATTGAGGAAACTTATCTTAATCCAGCTTTATATTTAAAGTTTATATCGAATATAAATTAATAAAATATAACTCATACATATCTGATATGCATGCACCAAATTGTAAATAATTAAGTAATTTTAATCATATTAAAATTAATAATCATTTATGTACAATTAATGTTAAATCCTAATCAAATTAGGAATCTTATCCAAATTATTATATATTAAGAAATTTAATTACTTTAATTAAAAGGATATATGACTACATGTATATCCATACACGTATATATTTTAAATCTCAATAACATAATAAACATGTATATCTCTATATACACAGTACACATCAACAATAATATCAACTTTTTGTTCAAAATTAATATAATTAAGTTGTTGATGAATCTAATTTAAATTTTAAATCTTAATCAAATTAGGTTTTTAAAGTAAAATATTATTAAAAACTATTATTTTGTTTTAAATCCAATTTTATAATTAAAATTTATATCTAATATAAATAAATAAAATAACGTATACATATCCAATATGTAATTTTAATTAATTGGGTTATTTAAATAATTACATTAATTTCAATGAAATTAAAATAAAAAATTATTTATTAATATAGTTGTTTTAATTAATTTTAATAATCCTAATCAAATTAGGACTGACATTTTAGAATGCAAGATTAAAAAATTCAAAACAAAGTCTTATTGCCGAATAAAGAAACTCTGGAAAACTAATACACGTAGCACAGGCAAAACTGAAAATGTCAAATGCACGTTTATCCAATAAACTTGGCGATCATCGATTTATCGAACCCTAACCTTGATTTTTTTCCTTCAAGATCACAAATATTAATATATATCTGATTCAAAATCAAAATTATAAACTTGGCTCTGATACCATTGTTGGAATTCGTATCGATTTATAAACGATTTATAAATATATTTACGAATTTAGTTCTCAGGAACCGTGCAAATAATTGACTTTAAATCTAATCTACGGAATATCGAATATACCTAGAAAATACGCAGTGGAACTTTGATTTAGAATTGAGTCGAGGTTTATGAGTACTCCAAGTGTTGTGCCTCTACTTGTATCCACACATACACAAATTGGATCGAATCGGGATGCTAGCACCGTTGGGATCAGATTTCAAAAATTAGACAAACAATTTTTGTCTCTGTTAGAGTTTTGTTTGTTTAGGAAAAAAACATTCTCCTAAAATTTGTGATCCCCACATATCTAACTAATTAAAAGGGACTATTCTAAGCATTAGAGACTATCCACCTCAGCTATTTTTTAAAGTTCTAAATGAATGTCACGTCACCTTCTAATTACCTCTTCATAAAGCTTGCTTCTTTTAATCGTAGAGATAAATTAATCATTAATCAATGGATCAATAATTTTAAGAAGAAACCCAAACCAACAAATTAACCCTAAGCCCATATGTAGAGTACCTGTCTACGACTCATGATCTAATTGTTTGGCTTCCTTCGTTTCCTCTACAGTTTCGTCCGATTAACTTCTTCAATTCACGACACAACTCTTCGCTTTCTTTCGTTCTCTCTTTAATGTAAATCAATGTATCAAGCCATCTCTGTCATAAAGACGTGTCCGAGCTCCTTACAGTATAAGATCCATTGATAGACGTTTCTGTCTTCTTATCACGCTCAGGATTTCGACGGAAAGCTCTTTGACCAAATTTGCATGTTTTGAGTTCTGCGAAACTGGTAAGTATCGGCTCTTTCATTTCTCATATTTTGATCTCTATAAAACTGGTAAACATCAGCTTCGTGACATGTAGCTTAACACATCGGTATTGGAAACTCAATGTTCAACGTTTTCCCAATCGCAGCTGCGGAAAATGAACTAGCTCTCAGCAAATCTGCTCGAGTGCTACGGTTCTCACCGGAAAAATGGAAGTGGCAGAAGAAACAAAGATCCAAGGCACTTGGTTCAGATCCCGTTGCTTTCTGTTACTTCTTATGTCTCTAATTTGATAATGATAGGATGGTGATGATAAGCCCCAATACCTAGATAAAGTTCAAAGATGACGATGTTTTATGACTTTATGCTAGTGAAATTGAAAAGCTTTTGGAATTCAATAATATTTGAAGGTGGTCTTGCTAAAACCGCAGTTCGATATGTAAATCGAGACAATCATATTTATGTTTCTGCGAACAGTATGTTTGCCTTGTCCGTCCTCTTTTACATGTTGTGAAAGAAGTTAGTATCTACTTTTTTCCTATTTCAAACTTTTAGATATGGAGATATATAATGCCTAATGTATCCTTTTACTTTCTACAAGTATTTTAACAGGAGACGTGTATGAAGATGGTGTAAAGAATGTTCTTTTTGTGCCTTGATGGGCGTAAATGGTGGGTGCACAGTGACAAGAGTTTATTTCCTCTGTACGCTTGAGCAAACAGTTATCTGAAATGAAAATTTGATGCTAAATTGATTGATATGCTCATGACAGCTTTTCTATTTGGATTTATATCAACTTAACAATGTTTTATTGATTTTTGTTCAAATTTAGAGATAGTATGTTCATATCACTAACAAATTTTATCCACCATTGCAGGGTATATAAGAGGAGAATAAGAACTCAAAGTAGTGCAAGAAAAAACCAAATAACAGTTTTGGAATGTCAGGTCGATTCTCTTATTGATCTGGTTAAGACTATGGTTAATAATTCTTCTCTAAAGTTAGGTTAGTATGACACTATATTATTCTGGATGTCGTTATTTAAGACCATTACAGTGTGAGGGGTATATGCTACTTCATGTGGTCTTAGTTTTTGAGGCATATATTTAGACAATTCCAAATTTAGTGATGTTAACATTGTTTTGTTGTTTATAGTACATACAAACATAGTCCATTTGCGACAAGTTATGAGAATCCTAAAGAGGTGTTGAACGTAAAGTTATCATAACTAACCGCTGAAAATGACTACTTTCTCCAAACCTTTGTTGTGCAAGGAGTTTGCCTATTTGTTAAATTTGAAAACAATAACTCATAAAGGAGAATAGAGAACAATTCAAGAGAGACAGAAGATCTTATGTAAAACAGAGCACTGTGAGAGTAGACTTTGCTGAAGAGTAAAGCACGATACAAGTTCTCAATCTTTTTGTATTATCTCTTCATTAACGGTCACTGTCATGTTTAGGCTTTCAAAGAGCAATCAAATCACTTAGAATTCAAAATTACTAATTGCCACTTTTATTGATACATACAAAATCAAGCATTGGTTCGAACAAAAGCCAAAATCCTATTTTCCAACGTTTACTCGAAATTTAACATCAAAAGGGTTTAGAATATTAAATGAGACATAAAATAATTATTCTTTATTGAAAATCAAAGATGCTTTATAAAATAGGTGAATTAGAATGGTTTATATAGGGAGGAAATACAACTTATGTTGCATGAAAGCATAAAGTATTAGAAAACACCCGTGCAACTTCTATAAGAAGATGAGAGAAATGAAAAACATGGACCAAGTTGTACAAAATAAGAAAAGTAACAAATAGTTTTTCAATTGAAAACATTTGGTTCGTCACACAGAAATTAATATTATGATGTGAATATGTCTTCTTTAACACACAAATAAAAAACATTAAAATAAAATGCAACATAAAAAGTTAAAGCACAAATAAACAAGACATACTAGATTACTTTAATTTTCCCCAAACCTTTTTAGAAGAAAACACACAAAATAAATTTCACTATAAAAGAAACCTAATTATAAAAAGTACTCAAATATATTGAATTTACTGAAATTACGAGGCATTCTTTCGTCATATTCACAGTAAAAATTCTTTCTACAAATAAGGAAGTCAAATTTAATATTTGAAATTTAAGGCTAAAAATGAAGTACATGTTAAATCAGCTCAAGTTACTTAATTTCATTTAATCCACAATACATACGTTCAAGACATTTTATGGGTTTATGGTAAATATTTAAAAGTTTGTTATGTTTTTCTTTCTAATTCATGTACCACATCAAAAATTGGCTTAGTATACATGTTACCTCATGTTTGCTCTTCTGGTCAGAGAATACATATTGCTATCAGAGATTTTGCATGTGGTTTTTCATGCGACAAATCAAAAAAGTAGTCTCGAAAGAAAAGTCTTAACTTTTTACTTTTTGGTGAAAAAAAGAAGAGTCTTAACTTATAGCTATTTTTTATTGAATAAGTGATGATCGAATGGTTTTAGTTCTTTAGTTTGAATAGCTAAAATGAGTAAATTAATGAACTAATAAAGTAGGCGTAAATTAATGTTAAATCTATTTACTCTCTCATTATCTATCCTTCGAAAGAGGGACAAGGGAGTGAACAAGTTCACTTTGTCTCATTGGAGATCCAATCTAGCAAAGAGATTCCGCAGCTTTTTCTCTCATGCAGGTCTCTTCAACAGTGCAGAGAGATTCCATAGGAGGGAGAAGAATATGAGCGTAGTCGATTCCTCCAAAAAATGGAATAAAAATTTTCAGTTTTTCAGCCATTGCAAGGAGGACCTCATCATCGTCGACACTGTTTTCGCTCAGGAAAGGGATTAGTTCCTTCCTTTTGCGTTCCTCTCCAACGCCACACGCTTATTGTAGATAACTGGTGGATGGAGTTTAGCTGAAATTGTTTGTTATCATTCTTAAACTCATATATGAGCAAAACAATGGGATATAACGGTGCATCTACCATCGCCATCTCTTAATCCCAAATCTTATGTAAAGTTCCTATCAAGTCACTGCAATGGAACCAAAAACCCAAAATGATTCCTAAATAGAGAGCTTTAAAAAAGTGTAAAGGAAGTCAACTTATCTATTAACTATATAACTCAGGTTACTGTAATTTCACATATCAGACCTAACTGCTACAAGAGACAAAGAAATAGTTAATTCATCAGGAAAATATAGAGATTTCGGATCTCGAGATAGCAAAGATTTAAATATTCACAAACAAATCTCATAAGTAATAATCATCTATCACAGATCCTAACGAAAAAACACTTGAGTGTTTATCTCCGTTCCATCAATTTTTTTATCTACTTCCAAAACAGAATAAGCAAAACACCGCAGATTTCGAAGCTAATACAAAATGGTGGGGAAAATAAAGAGAGCAGAAGAAGCGAGAAGCTCAAGACACGACTTAGATTCACCTGAAAGGAAATGTGTGTCAAAAATAGAGAGATAGAGATCAGATCTTCTCAAGCATAAGAAGAAAGTGGATATTGTTCTTATCAGTCCAGGCGACGAACGAGAATTGCTTCAGATTTAGAGAAGCCGAGAAGGAGAGAAGCGGAATTGCGAGCGAGCAAAATTAATATGTGTCTTCTCTTCTATTAAAAATTAACAAGAATTCATTGGGCCATGGTAGCATACTGAGCATCATTTGCTATTTCATTTAAATTTAAATTAGTTAAATTCACAACATTGCATATTTTCAAAAGAATCAAAATAAAAGTTTCCCACCATCCTATAAACATAACCTATATAAAACTAGGTCACAATTAAAGAAAATAAAATAGCTCTTATCTATAAATAAGACTTATCTAAATCCTAACAGCACCACTTTAGTGCGACGACCCAAAAAAATCACTAAAAATACTAAAAAGCCAAATATCGCAATCACAAATCCGCGCGTAGCGCAGAGATAGTCCTAGTGTATATATAATGACAGAACATTATTACACTTGTACACGTTCACAATGTTCACAATCCATAGTGGGCCAAGCCCAAATTATCTTTTGCACGTTATTATCCAAATCAAATTTGGATTCTCGACGCACATGTATATATATCACCATATATATGTACATATAATTTATTTATCATATGAATAATATATACTATTTATCATATAAATAAAATTTTCAAAATCTAAATATACTTTGATCCAATTTGCTTAACTGTGTGACTATGTAGGATCGCATAATATTAGTAATTGACTTTCCTTAGATTATGAGCGGTCTCTAGTAAAACATCATTATCACCTAATATTCTACAATGTGTCAAACCTCGACACTATAACTTTATTTAGAGTAAAGTACAAATGATTTCAGAACATTCCCAACATTATCAAGCCGATTCCATCATATGAGAGCAGACTGACCCATTTAGTCATAGATTGGACACATATCATTTGATGATTAGAGTTAGAGCTTGAACCAGATTGAGATACTTGTTGATGAAAGTCCCTTCCTCTAGAGGATTATTCACCATGACCTCTTTGATTTCTAAAGAAAGTATATCCTCCACGCCCTTTGTTATTATATCCTGATCAATATAAGTTGGAGTTGTTATGTTGAGCTTGAAAGGCCATGTGTGGAGTGACTGCAGCTGGAGTCTCTCGAGACTAAAGACGTTTGTCAAAGTTTTCCACTATGGAGACTGTATCATTGAAGGTTGGAGGAGGAATTTCGGAAAAATAGTCTTTCACAACAGTCACAATAGGATGGATCATATTCTTTGTCAAAATCATTCAAAAATGTAAAGATCTTCATGGTTTCATCAACTGGTTATCCTATGGAACTTAACTGGTCATAGAAATATCTGAATTCTCTTGCGTATTCAGCAAAGGGTTTTCCAGATTTAGACAAACTTTGGACGACTCTACACAGCTCAAACACTCTAGTAGCAGAAATCTTATTGAAACTTCCATCTAGAGCTAACCAGATGTCTAGAGAAGATGTGAAATTAAAGAAATAACCTAGCACCTCTTAACTGAGAATTCTAAGAAGTAACGAACGAACAAATTGGTATGTGCAGTACCATTCATCAGATATGGGGTTAAGAATGACTAGAACAGCTTACCAACTATGGTTTCCGCCATTACTGCATGATGTGGTTGAAGGCTATTCACGAACCCTAGGAGTTTTTGACTGCTTAGATAAGCTTCAAATTGATTTTTCGACATAAGATAGTTACCAGCCATTGATGACCTGTGAAGATTCACAGAGGCTCTAATACCATGTGAAAGGTAAGAAAATGTTTAAAGAAGACAATTTTATTTAGAGTTTTTCTTGATCGATTATAACTTTTGAATGAGGTCATTACATATGTCTCTATTACATCACATGATTCTGAGACTTGTGTCATGACTCATCATTGTCTAGGGATGATAAAACCTTTAAGCGATTTCACATAAGCAACTTATTATTTGTCTCATTCATCTTCTTATCGTTTTTCTGCATTCGTACTACACGCGCTTTTTACTGAAAAAAGCAAAATCAGGTTTAGTGTCATTGTTCTTGGGCCGGTTATTCCCTTCTTTGAACCTCGAGAGTTTTTTTGTTGCTTGGGCCATATCACTCTCTATCTGGCTCACTTCTTCCACAAGGTCATCTTCCTCCTCTTGTTTGAGCTCTTCAATGGCTTCTCTATTACAAATTGTGTTTCTTATGTTGTTGCAAAAAAAAAGTCAGAACACAAGTTAAATGAAAAGGAAGAGAGACAACACTTCCATCTTTCCGAACCATAATATCTTTAACTACACTTTATAAACCAATGGTTCAAATATTTTTATCATGTAATTATATACCCCCTGAAATATTTGTTTTTATTCTCTCTAACCTCACGTTCAATCATGTCAAAAGCATTGTCGTCCAAAACTATCTTGATTCTGCCGACAAATGTCATAACTTAGGGGTGGGCACGCTCCGTTTTTTACGGATATCTAAATTTCTGATTTGTTTTACTCCGAAAAACGGATATCTGAAAAAATTGCGGATATTTACAGATATTTGAGGATATAGTTTTGTACATAACGTAAACTGACAAATAAACATAAAGTGAAATAATATGTTTCGTAAGTTTCAAAGTTAGTTAAAAATATTTAAACGAACAAAATTTAACAAAAAAAATATTTTTACAAATTTTACTTCTATTTTTTATTTAAAAATTTTATAAGTAACTTATAGATAAAAAAAAATAAATTATATGTAAATATAGTAATTACATAAATTTATACTACATTAAATCATATGTATACATGTATTCATGTATACGTCGGAACGAAGCGAATATCCGCCTCTTAAAATTTTGATCTTTGTGATTTGTTCCGTGTTTAGCGGATCATAATTTTTAATTGCTTTGCTACTAAAAATACGAATATCCAGATTTTTCGGATTGAATCAACGCGAATAACGGATCAAAGCAAATATCATAGATATTTTACCCAACCCTATGTCATATATCCTAATTATCACCTTTTTGATCATTTATGATAAGAAAGTGCTTTCTTGTTTTCAATTCTTGATAAAATGCTAGTGTAACTCTATCATAACCCTATCAACTTTAAAAAATCTTGAGAATCGGATCAATCGGTCTAACAAAAATGCAGTATGCGAGTATGAGTCTAAAATTTATAAACCCATGTTAGTAATCACGTGTAACTCACGTCTTATCTTGTACTAGTATAAAATATTGAACTCACGGAGCCAAATAAAACAGAAAAAAAAAATGCAAAAAGTTAACCAGACCATAAATTTTAATCAGATATGAAGCAATAATCAAGAAAATACCTTTTGATCATATGATCAAATTTAGAAGTAGTAAGATGAACCAAAATGGCAAAACCTTTTAAACAATTAAAATTCATTGCGAAGGAATGAACTTCATAGAATTTAAAGGGCTTACGTGTTTAAAATTTTAACCATCAAAAATTGGTACATAAAATTTTGAGAACTTATAACACATATCTCATTTGGAGAATCATAATACCAGTTTTGTGACGGTAAGACTAATGGTTGAAATAAGAAGAAAAATACAATCTGAGAGAATTTTTCAAGTGGAATCAATCATAATAATAAAATAAAACCATAATTTGAAAAAAAAAACAAAAGGGTTATATTTTTTGCGAAAACATGAGATAGAACTGTTACATGAGATTTCTTCATCATATTATTTGTTACCTGAAAAAAGAGTAGAAAGATTAGCTACTTTACAATGACATTCATCAATAAATTGGAATCACACATTATATGTATATGACTATATGTATTCACTTATCTTAGACCGTCAAAAGTTTTAAATGTTTCGTTCAATTTATGTGAACAAAAAAAAACAAAAACAAAACCTGAGTTACAAAATAGAATTTTGAAGAAATCATAAAATTAAATTAGGAGCAAAAAATTTCTTGATCGTTGTGATGAATGATGAAGAAGAAAAGAGATCTCGTCGGGAGATTTTACATGAAGAAGGTGAAACCGTTCAAAGAAAATATCTAAAGAGAGTGGAGATCATGGATTTAGTGTAGAAGAAAGTCCTAACAAAACGGAAAGGTATATTTTGAATTTTGTTGGAAAAATATCTGATTTGTAATCTAATTGTAAAATCTTAATAAATAAAATTTAAAACTATTACTAAATTGAAAAAATGGCGATAAATCGGGCGATTGCCCTTCTACGGCGGTTTCTTTACCGGAAATTTCAATCCCGACGAAGAACGATTTTCCTCTTCATGAAGACGTTTCCGAAGCAGTTATTTGACAGTTTTCGAAACCTCTTCTCCATATCCGTAGTGAGACTCTTCTCTCACTATGAAGCAGTTACTCCAATACCCACGATCTCAACCGCTGGGTATAAAGATCTTCCTCTCTCCTTCGATTTTACCACATCCAATCTTGAAGAAATCCAATCTATTTCTCATTTTCTCTTCTCGATTACCATGGCTGAGTCCAGCAACCGTGCCTCTCAGGATCTTACTCTCGGAATCGAAGATCCGGCTGAGTTGATTCCAATTGAAGTTGTCGCGGAGGCACTCAATACCGACCAGTTTACGCTTGTTGGTCGTCCGCTAGTTCGGCGGAGACAGAATCTCTGGTCTCTTATTGCTGCTCTTCCGCAAGTTTGGGGTCTTGGGGGGATCATCACTGGAAGAATCGTGAATCGGACTCACTTCCAGTATGTGTTCCCTTCGGAAGACCTGGTGCAAATGGTTCTTCAGCGAGAACCGTGGGCTTTTAACGACAGAATGTTGGTACTCCAGCGATGGACCCCTGGAATGGATGAAGAACTGATGAAGTTCATTCCGTTGTGGGTTCAGATCCGTGGAATCCCTCTCCAGTACTTAACGCCTAACGTGATATATAGCATTGGACGAAGGCTGGGACAATGGATGCAGGGTGACTACAACCCTGATGTTCTTGGGGCTGTAGACTTTGTCCGTGTGAAGATAAATTGAAATGTTAATCATCCTCTTAAGTTTCAAAGGCATTTCCGATTTCAAGGTGGAATCAATACCCTCTTGCGATTCCTTTATGAGAGAGTTAGAGGGTTCTACTCTGTATGTGGGCTTCTTACTCATGATACGGGCGACTGCCTTCTTCCTGTGGAGAATATCCATCAGTTGGATGATGATGACCACAATGATCAGAATCAGATGATACAATATCAGGAGGCTAGTGTTGAAATGAATGAGAATGCGGGCCAGAATGGTGACGGTGATGCTGAACCGATGGCTAATGGGGGCCCTCCTCCTCAAAACAATCACCAGGTTGCAGTGGACCCACCAAAAATGAATGTGGAGGCTGAGGAGATACCAGAAGAACAGAGAGAGTTGAAGAGGAGGAAGTTGATCACTAATCTGGTGATCGAGATGCAGGTGCAGAGTCCCTCTGCTCTACAAACTGTCACTGACCCTGCTCTGATCCTTTCTTCAGGCTGGCCAGAAGTGAATCCACTCTATGTAAGTGCTCTGCCTACTCTGTTAAGTTCTCCTGTGAAGTGTACATGTGCAGATTCTGCGACAGTGGTTAAGCATGTGGACATCGAATCTATTCCTGAGGTAAATAGGGATGGTCTGACGATGATAAAGTTGGCGTATCAGTGTGTTGGTGAAACAAGCAACGTTGCAAATGACCTGGAAAGAGGCGCGGTGGGCCCTAATCCACCACTTTCTTAATGAGAGTCCAAGTTTAGAACTGTCGGGGCTTGGAACAGTGCCCCACAGTTCGTCATCTAAAGGAGTTACAAAGGAAGTATTCTCCGGACTTGATATTCCTCATTAAGACAATGAATCAAGATGACTATGTTCATGACTTATGTGTTTCTTTTGGGTTTAGTAATATGTGTATTGTATCGCCAGTAGGTCATAGCGGCGGTTTAGTAGTGTGTTGGAAGGATGTAATCTCTGTTTATTGTATTTCTAGTGATGTCTGACTTGTAGATCTATCTATTAATTATAAATCTTGTTCGTTCTACTTGGCGTACATCTATGGAAATCCAAACTCAACTCTAAGAAATCACCTTTAGGAAAAACTTCAACGAATCTCTCTCACTCGAAATGGAACATGGATGATGTGCGGTGACTTTAATGAGATTCTTGACAATAATGAGAAGAGGGGAGGAAGATTGCGACCTGAGTCTAGCTTCTATGATTTTCAACAAAGGGTAGCAGTATGTGGAATGCAAGATCTTCGACATATTGGCAATAAGTTTAGTTGGGTTGGAAAGAGAGCTACGGGTGTTGTTGAATGTTGTTTAGATAGAGTTTTTGTTAACTCTCAATGGCTGGATTTATATCCAGAATCCTTAACTGAGTTTTTGAGTCTTGCGGAATCGGATCATAGCCCTATGATGATTACTGTGGCGTATTCTCCAATACAAAGACGAGGTCAATTCTTTTATGATAAACGTTGTTTCGCAAATGAGGAGTTTGTTAACATGGTCAAAACACGATGGCTAAGGCTACGATCCGAGACGACGGACTATGGGCAGAAATTTGCATCTTGCCGAAGGTCTATGGCTGCTTGGAAGAGAAAGAACAATACTAACTCGGCTGAACTCATCACCACCACTCGATACAAACTGGAACAGGCTCTACGTGACTCATGATGCTCTGCTTCGGAGGTCAGAAACTTACGAAGAGATCTAGCTAAAGCCTATTATGATCAAGAGTTGTTCTGGAGGAGTAAAAGTCGCAATAGATGGCTCAAAGAGGGAGATCGGAATACCCAATTTTTTCATGGAGCTATGAATTCAAGGAAGAGGAGGAATCACGTTAAGCAACTTTGGGATGATAGGGGAGTCGTATATAAAAAGGATGAAGAGATGGCTATGGTAGCTATTGATTATTTTCGACTATTGTATACGTCATCTTCCCCTCCTAATATCGTTGATAATTTCCCGGTAGTTCAGCTAGTGGTTTCTGATGAGATAAACACATATCTCATTAGTTCGGTGACTGAAGACGAAATTACTAGAGCTTCTTTTCTCATAGGTGTTGATCGAGCACCTAGGCCTGATGGGTTCTCGACATCTTTTTATCAACAATTTTGGAGGGATATTTGCCTGGAAGTATTCACTATGGTCAAAGATTTTTCCAACGACTTTGTCATGGAACCCGACATAAACCATACCAACATCTCCTAAATACCAAAAATACAAGATTCCCAGAGAATGAGTGATTTCCGACTTATAAGTCTGTGTACAGTAGGTTACAAAATCATCTCCAAGATCATGGTGATGCGGCTTAAAGATTCATTAGATTCAATTATATCGGCATCTCAAGTTGCCTTTGTTCCTGGTCGTATAATTTTGAATAACATATTGGTTGCACATGAACTTCTCCATGCTATCAAGTCTAAGAAGGATTGTGCTGAAAACTACATTGCTATCAAAACCGATATCAGTAAAGCTTATGATCGGGTTGAATGGCGGTTCCTGGAACAAGCTATGAGGAGTTTGGGATTTAATGAGACTTGGATCAAGTGGGTCATGAACTGTGTGACGACGGTCTCCTTCTCAGTACTCTTAAATGGGGGTGTTTATGGTGAATTTAAACTGACGCGAGGACTAAGACAGGGAGACCCACTATCCCCTTATCTCTTCTTGTTTTGTGCGGAGACAATGTCACAAATGATCAACACGGCTGAAATCAACAAGCAACTTTCAGGTATCAAGATCTCTAAATATGCTCCATCAGTATCTCACCTTCTGTTCGCAGATGATTCTTTGTTCTTTTGCCGAGCAACAACGGAGGATTGTCAAGCTCTTGCTTGGATACTTCAAACTTATGAGTATATCTCTGGCCAAAAGATCAATTTAGATAAATCTTCAATAATCTTTGGTATCAGAATTAGTGAAGCGAGACGAAGAATTATCCAAGGCATGTTCGGGATAACTCGAGTTGGAGGCGGCGGGAAGTATCTGGGGCTTCCGGAGCAATTTATCAGAAATAAAACGGAGCCGTTTAAATACATTGTACAGAGAGTTAAGCAACGCATTGAGACCTGACATACAAAGTTCCTGTCCCAAGCAGGGAAAGAAACATTGATTAAGGCAGTGGTTCAAGCAATGCCCGTGTATTCGATGAATTACTTTCTTCTACCGAAGAAGATAGGTGACGATATCACTACACTACTAACGGAGTTCTGGTGGGGAAAAGGAAATGGGGGAGCGCAAGATTCCTTGGGTTGCTTGGAAAAGGATGTCGATCCCTAAACGCGAAGGTGGATTGGGTCTCCGAGACCTACAACAGTTCAATAAAGCACTACTTGCAAAACAAGCTTGGAGAGTGTTGACAAATCCAACATCTCTTCTAGCTCGGGTCTATAAAGCACGAAACTTCTATCATTCTTCCTTCTTCCAGGCGGAGAGTCCAAAAAATTCATCATACGGGTGGCGCTCGGTTTAAGCAGGCAAGGACTTATTAAATAAGTGTCTTCGTATTTGCCTCGGAGATGGTCAACAAACGAATATATGAAACGATCCAGGATACCGTCCCTACCCCCACGACCAGCACAATTTAATGCAGCAAGTAATTTACGCAGGATAGTTGAGCTGTGGCACCCTCAAACGAGGGAATGGGATTATAATCTTCTTCAGCAACATTGAACTGTCCAAGATGCAGAACTAGCATCTACAATCTACCTCTCTAAAACGGCGATGGGGGATATATATGAGTGGCCATATTCGAAGGATGAAATATATAATGTTCGCTCGGGATATTGGTTTGGAACTCATGAGCACCCGTCAAATGAGCCCATTTAAGCACCTGAAGGTTCCCTTGAATTAAAACATCAACTCTGGAAGATGAGAATAACTCCAAAACTGCAGCACTTTTTGTGGAGAATCCTATCCAAAGCCTTACCGACATTGGAGCGTCTCTCTACTAGAAACATCAATGTGGATCATATATGTCAGCGCTGCGGGATAGAACCAGAATCCATTAATCATGTCCTATTCCAATGTCAACATGCGCAAGCGGTTTGGAGGTGTTCGCAAATCCCGTCTATGTATGTATCGTTATCTGACGTGGAAGATAATATAGGGCGAATCCTGCAGTAAGGAGAGAATAATAACATTCACGTGGAGACTAGGTATGTCCCATTATGGATAATGTGGATCATCTGGAAGGCCTGGAATGAATTTATATTTAATAGAAGAGTCGTCGATCCTTCAGTCGATGCGATTAGGGCGCAAAACTCTGCTGTGGAATGGAGTAGAATAATGGATGAGCAAAGAAAAGAACTGCTGCTGAAACCTCCAAAGTCTTCTCAGTGGGAACCTTCTCCAATCAATTTGATCAAATGTAACTTTGATAGTGCATACCATCATGGTGAAGATCAGGCAGGACTTGGGTGGATAGTAAGAGATCACAATGGGCAGTTCATACGCGCTGGTCAAGTAACTATTCAAAAGGTCTCTTCTTCCTTACAGGCTGAAGCATTGGGCTTCCTCCATGTCATCCAAATAATGTGGGTTTATGGCTGGCAAAATATTTGGTTTGAGAATGATTGTCTGGAGTTAGTATAACTCATCAATGGGGTTAAGAATAACGTGGAGATTGCAAATATTCTCCAGGACATAAGAGCATGGATAACAAAGCTACCGGAATGTTCGATTGAATACATAAACAGAGAATATAATGAGTCAGCGAATATGTTAGCTAAAGATGTGATGTGTTCAAGAATTCCTTTTGAAACTTTTATTGTTCCTCCATTGTATATTTCAGAAACGTTGTCATTCCCCTTTACGATTTAATAAAGTGATAGTCGTTAAAAAAAATTGTAAAATCTTAATATTTATTTTAATTAGAAATATTCTTGTGCTAACACATCAGCATTTACATACGTGTCGACAGTAGAATGCTGCAGTTATTTACTAAAGTGATTGATGGAGTATCTTAAGGACGGATTCTTAAAAAAAGATATTTTAATCAATTGGGGTTCTTAAATGTTAAGAACCCATTGAGAAAGGTTCTTAAGTAAAATACTTAAGAATCTTTCTCAAGGAGTTCTTAACATTTAAGAACCTCAATTGATTAAAATATAGGAAAATTTGGTGGAATATTGGGTGATAACCCATTATTTAGGTAAATAGTCATACGGTTTTTTTTCAACTGTTCTCTTTTTTTTTATGACTATTTTGCCCTTTTCAGTTTATAGACATGCTACAACAGATAGACGATCTATTTATCGTTTAACAGAGATTTCTTTTCTTTCAATTTTTTTAGATCGCTCATTCTCAAAACTTTGTTCTCTGATACTTTTAACATTACCAAATAAAATCATGAACTCCAATCACATTTTTCCACCTTGTTTTTTGGTTATTTGTGAAATTAATAGGCACGCGGAAAATAGACAGTCTATTTTAAAATAGTCAGTTGACTGTCTATTTATACTATCGCAAATAGTAAGTCTAATTAGTGTTTTCGTTGAAACATATTTTTACTATTACAGTTGATCATATAGTTCAGAAATTGTGGGAGTGGTTTAAATTTCACATTTTTCCCTTATATAGTAGGAACTTTCAGTTTTTAAGTAATATGTTTTCGGTTATATGGAAGCTAAATTTTTATAATAAATAGACATACTATGTAAGTAGATTGTCTATTTAAATAGTACACAATTTCTAATATGTTATAATATTTCCCGTGTATTTGCAAAATATATATCCGTTTCGAAAAATTCAAAATACGTTAGAAAGGGAAAAAATCTACTTTTTTCGTGTAATTACGATTTCGTTTCGATATACGTATAAACTTGTAGAGCCGTCTGAAGTTTTATGGGATGTAGGGACAAAAAGCAAAAATTACTCAAAAAAAGACAATGGTTAATTAGTTAATTAATAGGTCTCTTATGAATATTGTGCAAAGTTACCCTAAAATATATATATTTTTCTTAAGAACCCTTAGTTAAGATACCCCATTAAATATGGGAGTTAATAACAATAAAAGATACTTTTTGACTTTACAAAAAGGTACTTTTTTGATATAAGGTACTTTTTTTGTTTTTGGAGAAAAAAAATGATCAAATTACCCTTAGAATGAACTAGTCCACTAATCACATCTGAGGGTTTTACGTGGACAAATCCACATTTATATACTAATATGGACGAGTCCACTAATCACATCTCTTTTAGAAAATTTGTCCAGTTTGTAAATACACACAAATGATGATGATTGAAAATATATTATGAGTTGTTTCAAATTTTAGGTAATAATTCAAATTTACACATTTGTAATTTTTTTATATAACAATTTGTTTAAATAATAAATTTTATGTGTCTTTTAACTATGAACGTGTCCACACTAACATGTCCATTTGGATACGTCCACTAAACTTGTAAAAACNTTAGAAAATTTGTCCAGTTTGTAAATACACACAAATGATGATGATTGAAAATATATTATGAGTTGTTTCAAATTTTAGGTAATAATTCAAATTTACACATTTGTAATTTTTTTATATAACAATTTGTTTAAATAATAAATTTTATGTGTCTTTTAACTATGAACGTGTCCACACTAACATGTCCATTTGGATACGTCCACTAAACTTGTAAAAACGCACAACTCTTTCAGGAGTTTAATCGAACACTTCGTGTGCTGTTTTACATCTCAAGGAAATACAATGTCAAAGATAGCACATGACGAAACAATTTCCGAAATAACCGAGAAAAAATATGAGAACAAATATGTCTATATTATATGTGAAAATGGACATGTCCAATATTTTATCTAATTATATCAAGTTAATTATTCAAAAATTTATATAAAAATATTGGTGGAAAAAATAATTTAATTGATAGAGGGAGAAAAAGAAAAAAAAAATCTTTGACCATGATTGAAAGAATAAAAATAAACAAACAAAGAGAGAAAAAACAAACAAAAAGATAGGAGAGATGAAAAAAGGGTAATTTGGTAAGGTTAAAGTGCAAAAGTACCTCTTGACACAAAATATCTTATTGTGTAAATCCAAAGTGAAAAAGTGCCGTATAGTGTAAATAATTGTTAAATATGGCCTAGTATATTAAGATTCTTTTTCTTCATTAGATACAGTTCTAGGGTAGGCCATTTTGGAAATCTATAATATACTCCAACAAAAAGCCTAAAATGACATTGTTGTAAATATTTAGAAAATAAAAGGTTACATGTCTTTTGTCAAAAAAAATTAGGTCATTCTATGAAGATATTATTCTAGTTGTATCATAATTGACACATGAAAAATTATTCTAGTCGTAACACATAAAGTTAGTGTCATTCTAAATAATTTTTCATATATTTATGATATGATGATAACTCTTAACACATATTTCTTTCATGGAAATATCAAATATATAATCAACAATGGTTTTTATTCAGTGATAAGACTGAAGTTCAACAATGTTAAGTCTCTTTCAGTAACAATTTAGTTAAAAGTTGTTTTTTTAATTTAGAAAAAGGTGAAGAAGAAAGTCAAAATTATCGTTGGGTCTTTGCTTGATGCAAGGCGTAGGTCATGCGGCCTTGTGGACAATAATGCTTCACAATGTCCACTTATTACAAAATTTATTCTTCCTTTCTATATCTCTCTCTCTCTTCAGAAGACAAAATCATAAAAAAATTTGTCATATAAATTCGATGATAAAATCCAGAAAAGAAGCATTTGAGGAAGTATCATTTTAATAAAAAAAATTACCTTTTATTCTTTAATTATTTTCTTGCTGGCTCGTGAAACTATTAAAGAAAAAAATCAAGAAAAGCTCCTGAGTAGTACTAGAAGGAAAAAAAAAGCAGAGAGGAAAAAAAAGCAGACGACTTTATCTTTTTTTTTTGCTCTTTTTCTGGTTTTTGTTGTTCTTTGACTTTATGAGTTCTTTTGTTTTAGATTTAGGCTCTCACGGATCTGCTTAAATCCTTTGTGATCTTGTTTCTTATTTTCTTTGTTTACTCATAATTTCCGGAGAATTCGAGTTTTGAAGCAGACCCAGATTCTCTGTTTCTAGCTTTGCTTAGTTTCTGGATTTGGTCGGACAAGCTTAGGTTAGGAGAGAGATTTGTCTTTTTTGAAGATTTGATGTGAATTAAGCTTTCTGGGTTTTCATCAACTTGTCTGAAAGGTTCATCCTTTTACCCTTTCTCCTTCTTTCTTTGATGTTTTTTATACACTGTGATTGTATGTTCTAACCCCAAATCTCAGGTTTTTTTTGTTGTTGTTGTTGAGTATCTTGTAATAAACAACCCAATTAATAGTTTCATCTTAAATTAGCTAAAGATTTTGACTTTGTAGGAAGTAAATCAGATGAGTAATTTCAATTTGTTAAATTTCCAGATTGAATTTGATGGTGGATGGTTATTGTGGAAACCGTTTCATATCTTTTGATTTTATGTTATAGAAAGAAGATGTCTTTGAGCTTTGATATAAAAAGAGCTATATATTGGGGACATAACATAGGTTCTTTATTGAGCATGCGATGCTTGTATATCTTTTTCTTTCCTTAAGCTTTAGCCAATCTTCTTTCTCTTTTAGCCTTCACTTTTTCTTTTTTTAGCTCTCTTTTACTTTTCATTTCTTACTTATTAAGAAGGTGACTCAGAATTGCCTAAGCTCAATGACTTTTCTCTTATGGGGTGCTTATGATTATGGACAGTGTGAGTGGAAGAATCTTTCATCTCTGTGTCTGAAGCTGTCTTTGTTGGATTTGGCCAATTCTACTTGTAAATAAAAGGTTTGATCTTGTTGAACAAAATCAAAGAGTGATGTCGTTTAGGAGCATTGTTCAAGATTTGAGAGATGGGTTTGGGAGCTTGTCTAGAAGGAGTTTCGATTTTCGGCTATCGAGTCTTAATAAAGGGAAGTCTCAGGGATCTTCATTCCGTGAGTATTCGTCTTCCCGTGACTTGTTGTCACCATTGATAGTTCAGACAAGCAGATGGGCGAATCTCCCTCCTGAGCTACTCTATGATGTGATCAGAAGATTAGAGGAGAGTGAGAGTAATTGGCCTGCACGAAAAAATGTTGTGGCTTGTGCTTCTGTTTGTCGGTCTTGGCGAGCTATGTGCCAAGAGATTGTCGTATGTCCTGAAATCTGCGGGAAGATCACGTTCCCGGTTTCCCTCAAACAGGTTCTGCTCATACGGTTTTTTTTCCCCCCACAAAATTTGATGTTTGTTTGGTTCAAACTACTGATGAATTTGCTGTTTTCTCTTTGTAAAATTTTCCAGCCAGGGCCGCGTGATGCGATGATTCAGTGTTTCATTAAAAGGGATAAATCCAAGCTAACATTTCACCTTTTTCTTTGTTTAAGTCCCGGTAAGCTTTTGTTAGGACTTAGCTTCTTTTTTGTGATTTACTTCGCTTTTGTGGCTTAACACAAGTTGAATTATGTTTTTCAGCTCTACTTGTGGAGAACGGGAAATTTCTTCTTTCAGCCAAAAGAACGCGTAGGACGACTAGGACCGAGTACATTATCTCTATGGATGCTGATAACATCTCAAGATCCAGCAACTCTTACCTCGGAAAGCTCAGGTTTGTTTTTGAATCCCTGATCACATATGTATCGTTAGCGCTCAATCCGGTTTTCGCTTTCTCCAAAAACGTACTTAAGCTCATTGATGTTTTATTCTCTCAGATCAAACTTCCTTGGGACAAAGTTCTTGGTGTATGACACACAACCACCGCCAAACACATCTTCAAGCGCCCTTATCACTGACCGAACAAGCCGCAGCAGATTTCACTCAAGAAGAGTTTCTCCTAAAGTCCCATCCGGAAGCTACAACATTGCTCAAATCACATACGAGCTCAACGTGTTGGGTACACGCGGGCCACGAAGAATGCACTGCATCATGAATTCCATCCCAACATCATCGCTCGAACCTGGCGGCTCGGTCCCTAACCAACCCGAGAAACTCCTACCGCCGCCACCGCGCGCTCTCGACGACTCATTCCGCAGCAACATCTCATTCTCCAAATCATCGCTCGACTACCGCTCGGTAGATTTCAGCAGTTCTAGATTCTCGGAACTTGGAATATCCAATGAGGAGGTCGAAGAAGTAGAGTCGAGTTTCAGACCACTGATTTTAAAGAATAAGCAGCCGAGGTGGCACGAGCAGTTGCAATGCTGGTGTTTGAACTTTCGTGGACGTGTGACGGTCGCATCGGTTAAGAATTTCCAGCTTGTGGCGGCAAGACAGCCTCAGACGCAAGGGACAACAGGAGGAGCAGCGGCGGCTGCGGCTGCACCGCCTAACCCGGAGCAAGACAAAGTGATTCTTCAGTTTGGTAAAGTGGGGAAAGATATGTTCACAATGGATTATAGGTATCCATTATCGGCGTTTCAGGCGTTTGCAATTTGCTTAAGCAGCTTTGACACTAAGCTCGCTTGCGAATAGTGAAGAAAGGAACACCATTCATCATCTTCTTCTCCTTCAACATTCAGCATGTGCTAATCCTTTGTCTCTCTTTTTAATCTATGCTTTTGTTTTTCTTCTTAATTTGGCAAAATCATTTTGTCTCAACACTCAGTGGTGAGAGTTGGGGTGTCTACTATTTTATTAACCTCTTATCTATTCTACAATCAATTGAACATTTTAATTGGCAAATTTTCACTAACCCATAACCAAATGTCATAGTCATATAACAAAAGAATATATTTGGAAAGCTGTCTTTGGTCAATGTGGACTCAAAACTTATACATATATTGGAATAGAACAAGTGGGTTAGTCGGCCGAATGATAACTTAGATAAGCAATAAAACACTCAGAAAAGGAATTTTATATTAATTAGGTAAATATCTGCACGATGTTGACGGTCATTTTTATTTACGAACCCAAAAGTGTAAAAACATAGATAAAGTAGATATAAATTTGTATAATACATAAAAAGTCATGTTATTTTCATTATATATGCATTTTTAGTAACATATATATCAAAAATGAAATTAACAAAAAATAAGAATTTATTAGTGCGCACTAAAACATAGAAAATTATAAAATAACATAATTTATATCATATGTACTTCATAAATGTTAAAAAATTTTATGGAGTTAAAAATATTATGGAATTTAAATCTTTATAATTTGTGCTAATATACGATAAAAATAACAAACATCACATTTAAAATTTAATTTACAAAATTTATTAACCATAGTAATAATAAATTGTCAATTGTGTAACCATTTGTATTATGTAATACTTGAATTGTAAATTTTTTCAAACTTCTATCTTATTTTTAGGGAAATTTGGTCAAGTAAAGAGCTGACCTTTAATATTTAAGAAACTAACCATTTGACCTTTTTTAGTGATTTTCTTTTATACACTTACACCCCACAAAAATTCCAACGACTCTACAGGTTTATACGTATATCGAAACGAAATTGTAAATACACGGAAAAAAGTAGATTTTTTCCCTACCTAACGTATTTTGAATTTTTCGAAACGGATATGTATTTTTCAAGTATACGAAAATTGTTGTAACGTATAAGGAATTGTATGCTATTTAAATAGACAGTCTACTTACATAGAATGTCTATTTTTTTATAAAAATTTAGCTTCCACATAAACGAAAACATATTACTTAAAAACTGAAAGTTCCTACTATATAAGGGAATGAATGTGAAGCTTAAACCACTTCCACAATTTTTAAACCATATGATCAACTATAATAGTAAAAATATATTTCAACGGAAACACTAATTAGACTTACTATTTGAGATAGTATAAATCGACAGTCAACTGGTTATTTCTAAATAGACTGTCTATTTCTGCGTATCTATTGATTTCACATAAAACCAAACATAAAGGGGGAGAAAATGTATTTTGGGTTCACAGTTCTGTTTGGTAATGTTAAAATATCACAGAACAAAGTTTTGGAAATGGGCGATTTAAAAAAAAACTTGAAACGGGAGAAACCTATGCTAAGCAAAAAATAGACCGTCTATTTGTTACAACATGTCTATGAATTGAAAAGGGCAAAATCGTCAAGCGCTAAATAGACCGTCTATCCGTTACAACATGTCTATGAACTGAAAAGGGCAAAATCGTCAAGCGCTAAATAGACCGTCTATCCGTTACAACATGTCTATGAACTGAAAATGGCAAAATCGTCATAAAAAAAAAGAACAGTTGAAAAAAGCCTATGGCTAGTTACTTAATTAATGTCCCTCTTATGAATATTGGTTAAATTTTATCCTATTTTTTATGATCCAATAAACGTTAGCCAAATGTATTTTCTAGCATCATATGATTTAATAATATAATTTCTAAGTTTTGAATGAAGTTTGATTTTTAGATCTCAAAAATATGATTTATAATTATTTATAATATATGATTTAATTGAAGACTGCAATAGAAAACAAACAAGAGTTTCAAGATTTTTATGCAATAAAATAAATCGGTTGATAGCTATAAAATTAAAAAATATTAAAAAACTTAGTATATGCATTTATCTGTTTATATGTGAATACATGTATATATAGTTCATGTTGAAAAATTGTTTAGTTGCTAAATCACATTTTCTATTAATTTTATTTTGACGTATTAAATAAAAGAGAGACTCGAAAAGACATAAAAAATATAAGTTTATGTATAAATTTGAAAAATATGATATGTATTAATGTTTTGTTTTGATTGATTCATTAATTTTAATATTTTAGTTCTGTGACAAACTCTCTTGACACAAAATTGCTTATGTGTCAACATATGGAGAGTGTCAAGTGTTATTATAGTATTGATTATTGGACTAACCAATGCGAACGAAGAAGAAAGAGTAGGAAGAGCTTGAATTGCATTGCTCAAATTTAAAATTCGATTCCCATAAACTAAGACATTCTCAATCATTAAATAGTCCTTCGCTGTTGACCAAAAAAAAAAATAGTCCTTCGCTCGACGCTAACAACCCTCGGAATCACGAGCACTTATTTGACCGCAAAAACTTCAGGAGGATAGTTGAGCAGTCTGATGTGTGTTTGATTCGATCCTAATGAATCAGTCAAACTTGCACCTGCACCCATTTTCTAGTCGACGTCAAACTGGAATGCTATTCTCCACGGGCTTGTGACGATTCTTACTTTAAGCTCTATTTATAGATTTCCAATAGTGGCTTCATGGACCGGATTTCGTTGATATCAAATCCATTATCTACAGTCATAAAGTTTAACTGGGCAAGGTTTGGATTCACTATGAAACATTTTATCATTTTTAGTCAAATGTTTATATGTGTATATAATAGAAGGGTGATCAGATAGATGTGGTGATCCATGTGATATTATTAATTTGAGGGGCAAAAATAGTTCTACAACTCCTCCACTACTAGTTACTCATTCACAAACAACAAGAATAAACATTAATGTCTCCTCAAATTTTATCTTGAATATGGAATATTTGATAGAGGTCTTGAAGAGACTATTTTTTGGAGTTGTGGTTCCTATCACAATAGATGAAGCTAGATCCGGCATAATTTAGTTAATTTTCGAACATACCATTTAGCTAACTTTTTAATTGTCATTTATTTAGTATTTTTTGTTAATAATTATCAAAGCTAATAAAATAACTGATTATTTCCTTTACTTTGTTATTCAATAACAATGCCAACACAGTGTCGATCTAGTGGTAAAAACCCCTCGAATTAAGGAGGAGGTCATGACTTCAAGATGCGTTGAGAGAAATTGGCTCGCTAAAAGTGAGTATCTAATTTGACATGAGCTCGTCCAAGGAGATTAAGCTCCCATGGTCTACAAACCTCAGGGTCATTAAAAGACAATATATTTTATATTATTAAATATATTTTAATAATTTAATAATGCTTTTTCATTTTTTTCCACAAAAATTTTTTATACAAAATTACATTTACGTGGAACTGAAAGTATATCGATGAAATAATTGAAAAACAGAGTTGTTATTACTGGAAGAAGATGAAATTATAAAGATCCACATTTCTTTTATGTTTTAATATTATGACAAATTTTTCTATAAAAGAGCTAATGAATCAAGACATAGTCAAACGATGAGGTATAATTCGATACCAAATTTGCGAGCATGAAAATTCATGTCGAATGCTCGTATGGATGAGTCAAGTGACATTTACACATTTGTGTGAGAAATATAGCTTACAAAACACACATGATATGGTTGTTGACGAGAGTGCTGTAACTTTATGTGGGAAACTGACACTCAAGGTGATCAAGATTTAAGATATGGTCGTGTACAAAAAATAATATGTCGAAAGTTTCATGAAGTCATTGAAGCAATGAAAAGAAAGGTTGTAGATTACATACAACCAAGAACAACCCAAAAACTCGAAACTTTATCAATTCGTGTAAAAAGAGATACACGATATTGGTATGCTTTTAGTGGATTTATTGGGGCATTACACGAAACACATGTACCTGTTATGGTGACTCGATAACGCGAATCCATTCGATCTATTAATTTAAAAGAAAGTACAAGCCTAATGTTTTAGCCATGTGTGATCTAGACATGCTTTTCATATATTGTTTTGTTGGCATAGCTGGATTAGCTCATGACACACGAGTATTGGCAACATCCATTAGATATGATCCTATGTTTTCGAAGCCTCCAGAAGGTAAATATTATCTTGTAGATTCAAGGTATGCCAACGGATGTAGATATATAGCTCCATACATAAAACAAAGTAATACTACCTCATGATATCATCTACACGAGTTTTCAAATGATGAACTGCCAAGGAAAATCAAGGAGATGTTTAACAGATGACATGCATCTCTTCGTTCAGTTATAAAACGAACATTTGGAGTTAGGAAAACAAAATGGAAGGTGTTAAATGAGTTTTCAAGATATAATATCGCAAAACAAGGACGTGACATATTACGACAATGGGACATAATAACTTCATTTGAATGAACAATATTAAAGACACTTATTTTGAGGAGGTAGATTCAAGAACTGGTTTATATGAACAACATAATATCGATCAAATTTTTCGTGTGGAAGAAGAAATATAAGTGAAAATGTAACACCCCTTCCCGAGGGAACCGAGGTTAACCAATTGGTACCGCCAAATCTTTTTTTGCAAAACCACCAACTTGAACTTCAAATCGCTGCTTCTAACTCAATCATGCAAAAACACACCTCACTACAAGAAATGAGATAGTTAGAGACGAAATTGAGGTTTATCTCTAATTTGTCGCAAATTTTGAGAGTAATTAGCGACTAAGTTGCGACATTTAGGACTTTTATCTCTATTTCGTCGCAAATTGACGACGAGACGCGTGAGTGGTCGCTAAATAGAGACTATTTAGCGACGAATATATATTTCGTCGCTAAAGAGAGACATTTTAGCGACGAAACCCGTTTTAGTCGCAATTTAGAGACAATTTGCGACTAAGTAGCGACGAATTGTCGCTAATTTGCCTCTAAATAATTTTTAAAATTTTAAAATAAAGAAATTACCTTAAAATATTAATTTACCTAAAAAAATTGGAAAAAGTTTTTTTTCATAATTTAGAGACAAAAATAGCGATGAAATGTCGCTAATTTGCCTCTAACTAATTTTTAATTATTTTTAAATAAATAAATTACCTTGAAATATTAATTTACCTAAAAAATATTAATTTTTCATAATTTTGAGACACAATAGCGACTAAATGTCACTAATATGTCTCTAAAATATTTTTATTTTTATTTTTTTAAAAATGAAATTACCTAAAAATATTAATTAATACTAAACCCCAAATCCTAAACCCTGAAACCTAAACCCCAAACCTTAAACACTATTAATTAAACACTAAACACTAAACCCTAAACCTCGAATCCTAAACACTAATTCGTAAACACTAACCCCTAAACCATAAACCCCAAACCCTAAACACAAACCCAAAACACTAGTAAATAAACACTAAACCCTATACCCTAAACCCAAATCCTAAACACAAATACGTAAACACTAATCCCTAAACCCAAACCCCAAACTCCAAACCCTAATAATTTAGTAACTTGTTTTTAAAATATTAATAAACCCTAAACCTTGAACCCGTAACACTAATGCTAAATACTAACCCCTAAACCATAAACCCCAAACCCTAAACACTTATAAATAAACACTAAACCCTATACCCTAAACCCAAATCCTAAACACTAATACGTAAACACTAATCCCTAAACCCAAACCCCAAACCCCAAACCCTAATAATTTAGTAACTTGTTTTTAAAATATTAATTTACCTAAAAGTATTAATAAGCCCTAAACCTTGAACCCATAATACTAGTGCTAAACACTAAACCCTAAACCCTAACCCCAAAACCCAAACCTTAAACCATAAACCCTAAACCTTAAACAATATTTTGAGTCAAAATTGCGACAATATATGGTCAAACGTAGCAAATTCGTCTCTAAATTTTCTGGGAATTTATTAACTTTCGTGGCTAAATGGTTGGAGGGAAGGATTAAAATTCCCAAAATTTGAGACGGATTTGCGATAATATATGGTCAAACGTAGCAAATTAGTCTCTAAATTTTCTGGTAATTTATTAACTTTCGTGGGTAAATTGTTGGAGGGAAGGATTAAAATTCCCAAAATTTGAGACGGATTTGCGATAAAATATGGTCAAACGTAGCAAATTCGTCTCTAAATTTTCTGGGAATTTATTAACTTTCGTGGCTAAATGGTTGGAGGGAAGGATTAAAATTCCCAAAATTTGAGACGGATTTGCGATAATATATGGTCAAACGTAGCAAATTAGTCTCTAAATTTTCTGGTAATTTATTAACTTTCGTGGGTAAATTGTTGGAGGGAAGGATTAAAATTCCCAAAATTTGAGACGGATTTGCGACAAAATATGGTCAAACGTAGCAAATTCGTCTCTAAATTTTCTGGGAATTTATTAACTTTCGTGGGTAAATGGTTGGAGGGAAGGATTAAAATTCCCAAAATTTGAGACGGATTTGCGACAATATATGGTCAAGCGTAGCAAATTCGTCTCTAAATTTTCTGGAAATTTATTAACTTTCTTGGGTAAATGGTTGGAGGGAAGGATTCAAATTCCCAAAATTTGAGAAGGATTTGCGACAAAATATGGTCAAACGTAGCAAATTCATCTCTAAATTTTCTAGAAATTTATTAACTTTCGTGGGTAAATGATTGGAGGGAAGGATTAAAATTCCCAAAATTTGAGATGGATTTGCGACAAAATCTGGTATTACTTAGCTATTTCGTCGCTAATTAAAGCGGGAAATAGTTTCGTCGTAGTAAAATATTTGGCANAATGTTTGGCGGGAGAAGGTAAATTTTGCCAAATTTAGAGACTAATTTGCGACGAAACCTGGTCAAACGTCTCAAATTCGTCGCTATTTAATGCATTATTTACCAACATGCGGTCAAAGCTTGTCTAACGTGCCTGCATGCATTTGTCGCTAATTCCTCTCAAAATTTTGACCATATTTTTCCTATAAATTTGCTTCTTCTCCTTCTCGTCGAACACACATCTCATTTGCAACCCTCTCCTCTCTCACTCTCTCCAACCTTGATGAGATCAAGGTAAAATTTTTTTTTCAATGCTAGATTGATTTAGAATTTGTGATTAGAAATGATTTGGAATATACATTTAGAATTAGATTTTGAAATGTTTTAGATTTTAGTTTTAGAAATACTTTAATAAATGTTTTTAGATTAGCAATGTTTTAGAATTAGATTTAGAAATGTTTTAGATTATACTTTTAGAAATACTTTAGGAAATGATTTTAGATTAAAACTATTTTAGAATAAGATTTTTGAAATGTTTTAAATTATAGTTTCAGAAATACTTTACGAAATATTGTTAGATTACATATGTTTTAAAATTAGAAAGATTTAGAAATGTTTTTAATGTAGATAGGATTGGAATTTTATAAAATTGCAATTTTTTTGGCTTTATTAATTTTTTGGTTTTTGTATATGTAGATGGATCAAAATGCATGTGAGGCGTTTTTACGGTCTTCATCTAGAGGTATACCGGGGCCATCGAACTCGGAGGTGGTTCCCAACACGTTTTCACAGGCACCCCCACCACAAAATATACCACCAAGATTAGATATATTTTTATTTTAATTATGTTTTTATTTCATGTTTAATATTTTTATTTATGTTTTTTTATTTATTTAATATTTAATATTATTATATGATAAAAAAAATTTGTTTAATATTATAATTGTATTTTTCCGGATAAAATCTTTAATATTTTAATTTTATTAGATAATTTTTAGTTTGGTTTTTAATAAATAATTTACCTAAAAACAAAAAAATTATTATTTTATTACGACATTTAGCGATGAATGTGCGTCTACTAGACGCTATTTAGTCGCTAAATTTAGCGACAAAATAGTGTTTAGTAGACGCAAATTCGTCGCTAAATTTGGCGATTATTTAGCAATCAAAATTGATTAACAGTGAATTAATCGCAATTTTGGCGACGTATTAGCGACTTAAAAGTTTAGTCACTAATTTTGCGACAGATTAGCGTTTAAAAATTGCGTTTCATTAGATTAGTCGCGAATTTCCCGCTAACGCTAAACTAGCGACGAATTCGCGGCAAAATAGTTTTCGTCTCTAAATTAGCGACGAATTAGAGAGAAAATATATTTGCGACTCAAGAAACGCGAAATTTTTTTTCCGTCTCTATTTCGTCGCTAATCCCAGTTAGCGACGAATTAGAGACGAAATTTTGCGTCTCTAACTGTCTGATTTCTTGTAGTGCCTGAAAAAGGAAAAAGAGAGGAGGGATAGAAAGAGATGGGTGAGTGAAAGGGGAATCACTCAGTGAGAGGGTGGGTTGCTAAACACGCAACACCAATAAAAAGATTCAGCAATTTCTACGATAAAAAAATTTAATACCAAACATGGCACCTAAATTACTGCAATCATCACAAAATGGCATCTCAAATGCCCTAAGCATGCCCCAGGTCCCTCGCGAATTCCGACCTTCCACCTTGCGGCAATCTGGCATGCGCTTCACCCCAAGGTAACATCACAAAATTCCCTAGGCATAACTTTCTGGGTCTAATTCCACATCATCACATAGACTGACACGACACATAAGCAGAACTATCAAGTAAGACGCGTTAAAGCATTTCTACCCGAGGGAATTCCTAAATCTATTTGAACGGGNAAAACTTGATGGCTCAGGTTTTCACCCAAGAAATCACTGCAAGCGTACAGTTAGTACGTTGTAGTGGTTCGGGTATCGAATCCACAAAGACCAAAGTGAGCTAAGAACTATTGAATCAATTACGGGCTAAGACGGAAAAATAAGTTTGGTAAAAGAAAACTAAATTCGCAAACAAGAAAGAAAGCAATGAAA